>VZQC01002042.1:461888-477368 GCA_009823505.1 Rhizomys pruinosus | reverse complement strand
GAAGTCAGTGATCATGCTAATGAGTGCTCCAGATTGAAGCTCTCCCATTGGCTGGGAAATGAACTGGGTAGTTAGGCAACAAAATGGTGATCATAAGACCTGGCCAGGGTCCAAGGCGCCATTTTGGTCAACGTCCGCTCTCTACAAAAGAGGAAGACAAAAGAACATGCTAGAACCTCAGTATTCCCTCCAAGAACATAGTGCCATGACCTCACTTCCTCCCACAAGGCCTCACCTCATTAAGGTTCTACCAGCTCCTGAAGCATGATGGCCAGGCCTCGGAGGGACAGTCAAGATCTCAGCCACAGCAGTTGGCAGATGTTTGGAATCAATTGCTGTAAATTGATCACATTAATAGAAGAAAAACAAGATGATGTTTTCAGTAGGCACAGGAAAATTTCTGTAAAATCCAGTGTCCATTCATGAGGAAGTCTTAGCACCCCTGGAGTGAGGAGGACCTGCTGTGACTTGCCAGTGAAGATCTACAGAAAATGAGTGATGAATCCCATCCCCGATGGTGAAATGTTCCAAGAATTTGATGGCTTCGATCACTATTTCTATCCTCTACCAAACTGGAGGCTCTGCTCAGCACGATGAATCAAGAATCACAAACATGAGGCGTAGGATTTGTAGATGAAATAGAACTCTTTGTATTCATAGATGATAGGATTTTATATGTACAAAATTTATAAAGGAATTGGAATCCACTAAATTATTTGTATCAATATAAGTTTACCAAGGTGGCTTGGTATGAAGTCTCTATATTTAAAAAAAATTATTTTATTTGTAATTATGCGGGGGAGGTACTAGTGTGGGCGTACCCATACCATGCACATGTGTGAACATACCATGCACATGTGTGAACATACCATGCACATGTGTGAAGTTCAGAGGAGAACTTGAGCCAGTCAGTTCTCTCCTACCATGAGGGTCCTGGGTATTGAACTCAGATTCTCAGGTTCATCAGCAAGCTCCCTTATCTGCTGAGCCATCTCATCAGCCCTCTCTATATATCTATGTCCAATTACTCAAGAGAAAAAGTGATGAAAGTTGAAGATGGACAAAGACAGAAATTCAAATGGCCTGTGAATAGCAAGATATTCCATCTGATTTGTAGTTAGAGAAATGCAAATAAAAACATGGGGATTTGACAACACCACAGTAGCTAAGTTAGAGTGACTTCCTTGTGAAGGTGAGGATGGAGACCATCCTCATGGCTTGGTTCTGACCCCTGGAGAAGGCAGGTTGGTGTTACGGGCTGAAGCGAGCATGTGCATGTCACATTCTTAGCAATTCCATTTCTGGGTAGACAGCAGCAAGGAAAGGTGTTCACTACAAGGCCGCAGGACCCTTCTAGAAACACAGTTCACAGAGGCCATGCTTCAACAATGGGATAGGTCGGCAAAGCTTATGTCTTCATGCAGTAAAGATCTATGTGTGGGTGGGGAATTGATCAAATCACAGCCACATGACCATGAAGAACTCTTACAGCCATGATTGTGAGACACCCAAGACAGATACGCAAAAAGATTTACAGGAGAGTCCATCCATAGAGATCTAGAAAATGGGAAAATAAGCAATAGTGTTCTGAAAGGTATATTTAGGCTGTGAAGCTGAAGACCGGGGAGTCCAGGACACAGGCACGGCGCTCACTGTGCAGCACATTTCACAATAAAAAAATGGTTAAAAACAACATAACCTAATTGCTGTTGATACACAGTGTTTTGAATCCTAGGAATACTTAGGCAGAGACAGCAGGCAGAGCTAGACAAGGTCAGCAGGTGTCTGCACCAGTCTCACCCATGGGTGCTGTTTGTGATGTAACCATAGTGATAAGGAGCACATGTCACTGGTCAGAATCTAAGGAGACTAAACAATCATCATTTTCATGTCTGTAAGACCTCCCTTCCTTCCTTCCTTCCTTCCTTCCTTCCTTCCTTCCTTCTTTCCTTCCTTTCTTCCTTCCTTCTTCCTTCCTTCCTTCTTTCCTTCCTTTCTTCCTCCCTCCTTCCTTCCTTCCTTCCCTCCCTCCTTCCTTCCTTCCTTCCTTCCTTCCTTCCTTCCTTCCTTCCTTCCTTCTTTCCTTCCTTTCTTCCTTCCTTCTTCCTTCCTTCCTTCTTTCCTTCCTTTCTTCCTCCCTCCTTCCTTCCTTCCCTCCCTCCCTCCTTCCTTCCTTCCTTCCTTCCTTCTTTCCTTCCTTTCTTCCTTCTTTCTTCCTTTCCTTCCTTTTCCCTCCTTTCCTCTTACTCCCTCCCTCCTCCGTCCCTCCCCTTTCCCCCTTTTCTTCCATTTACCCTTCCATTACCCTTCCCTTCTTTTCCCTTTTCCATTCTCTTTCCTTTCCCTTCCCCTCCCCTCCCCTTCCTTCCCTTTCCCTTCCCTTCTTGTAGTGTTGGATATTGAATCTACTGCCTCAATATGATAACATGAGTATACCTCTTGCCCTCTTGAATTTTTGATTTTGAGATAAGCTCTCATTAAGTAGCCTAAGATGGCAGTCTTAGCTATTTTCTTTAAAAAATACTTTTATTGATGATTTGTGTATTTCATACATTATCTTTCAGTCCAATTTAGACAAGTTTCCCTCTCCCTGCCCCCTACTCTATCCCAGTTCATGCCTTCTGCCATATATGTCTTGGATTTTTCTCTCAGTCTTTCCAAAGTTTTTCACTGCAGAGGCTTGTTTCAGGCAGAGTTTAACTGTATCAGTCAGTTCTTTGACCCAGTCTTTATGTCGTTGTTCCCTCCCCTTTGTATTGCTCCATGCCTATATAACCATCACATATGTATCAAAATTATGACCTCCGAGAATAAATTGTATGTTAATTCCAAAATATGTTTAGGCATTCACATTTTTCCACTTTAATTTTGTATTACTCTAAAATATGAATACGTACCTTCCACTCATATACAGTAATTACAGAGTCTGAAAATAAGTGTTAGATCAATTCTAGAGCCCATTAAGACATTATAACAGCACAGTTGCTTTCAGATAAAAAGAAATATAACGATAATATTGTTCATCTGGCCTTTCAAATGGGGATTTGGTGTTAGCATCTATACATGAGGGAAATCATTCACCAATTATTTTTCTGAGACTGTGTTACTGAAGTAACACATAGCATAATGGCTTCCATCCATTTACCTGCGAAGTTCATGATGTCATCTTTCTTTACTGCTGAATAGAACTTCATTGTGTAAATGTACCACATTTTTGTCATCCACTCATCTGTTGAGGGGCATTTGGGTTGAGTCCAGCTCTTTGCTGTTGTGAAGAGAACTGCATGTATCATAGATGTGCATGTATCATAGATGTGCATGTATCTTTGTGGTAGGATGAGTCTTGTGGGCATATACCCAAGAGTGGTATGACTGGGTCAGGCGCTAGGCTCATTTTGAGTCTTTTAAGAATTCTCCAAACTGCTTTCCATAGTGGCTGTATGAGTTTAAATTCCCACCAGCAGTGGATGAGTGTTCCCCTTTCCCCACAACCTCTCCAGCATTTGGTGTCTTTTGTTTTCTTGAACTTAGCCATTCTTACCGGAGTGAGATGATATCTGAGAGTGGTTTTAATTTGCATTTCCTTAATTATTAATGATGTTGAACACTTTCTTTCTTTCTTTCTTTCCTTACTGGTGAAGTCTCTGTTCAGTTCTTTACTCGATCTTTTGAGTAGGTCATTTATTTTCTTACTTCTTTGTTTTTTGAGTAGTTTATATTCTGGATGTTAATGTTTTGTCAGATGTATCACTGGTGAAGGTTTCCTCCCACTCTGTGGGTTTTCTCTTCACTTCCTTGATTGTTTCTTTTTCTGTACCGAAATTTTTGAGTTTGATGAGGTCCCATTTGACAATTGTTGACCTTAATTCCTCTGCAGCTGCTGTTTGATTTAGAAAGTCTTCTCCTACGCCTATGTCTCGTAGGTTGCTGCCAATGTTTTCTTCTATCACCTTCAAGGTTTCAGGTTTCAGGTTGAGATCTTTGATCCACTTGGAGTTAATTTTTGTACAGGGTAAGAGGTAGGGGTTTAATTTTGTTCTTCTACAAACAGTGATCCAGTTTTTCCAGCACCATTTGCTAAAGATGCTATCCTTCCTCCATTGAGATTTTTTTGGCCCCTTTGTCAAATATGAGGTGGCTGAAATTGTATGAGCTCAAGTTTGGATCTTCAATTTTGTTCCATTGGCCAATGGGTCTGTTTTTGTGCCAGTACCAAGCTCTCTTTATGACTATAGCCCTGTAATATAGCTTGAAGTCTGGTAAAGGAACCCCCCTGTATTGCACTTTTCCATCAGGGTTGCTTTAGCTACTCAGGGTCTTTTGTTTTTCCATACGAATTTAAGGACTTTTTTTCCAAGTCTGTGAAGAAACTCATGCAGATTTAGATAGGGATTGCATTGAATCTGTATATCAATTTTGATAGAATGGACATTTTTACTATATTAATTTTTCCAATCCATCTTTTGATGTCATTTTCAATTTTCTTCAGGGGTTTAACATTTTTTTTGTAGAGACCTTTCGTGTCTTTGGTTAGGTTTGTTCCCAGGTTGGATTTTTTTTTTTTTGAGGCTATTGTGAGTGGGAAGGTCTTTTTATATTCCTTCTCCAATTGCTTATTTTTGATGTAAAGAAAAGTTATTGATATTTCTAGGTTAATTTTGTATCCCACCACTTTACTAAAACTCTTAATCATTTCTAGGAGTTTTCTGGTGGAGTTTTTAGCATCCCTTAGGTAAACTATCATAATATCGGCAAAAAGGGATAGTTTGACTCCCTCTTTTCTGATTAGTACTCCTTTAATTTCCTTTTCTTGTCTTATTGCCCCAGCCAGCATTTCAAGCACTATGTTGAAGAGGACTGGTGATAGGGAACAGCCTTGCTGGGTTACCACCTCTATAAGGGAAATGCTTCTTATTTTTCTCCATTTAGGATGATGTTGGCAGTGGGTTTGTTGTATATGGCTTTGATTATGTTGAGGAACATTCCCTTCAGTCCAGTTCCCTCTAGAACTTTAAACATGAAGGGATGGATGCTGGATCTTGTCAAAGGCTTTTCTTTTTTCTTCCTTTTTTTTGGTATTTTTGAGACAGCATCTCCCTTTTAGTCCCAGCTGGCCTAGAGCTTGCTCTGTAGATCAGGCTGGCCTTGAACTCACAGAGATCTGCCTGCCTCCAATTGAGATGATTGTGTGGTTTTTGTCTTTAAGTCCATTTATGTGTTTTCTGATATTTATTGATTTACATATGTTGAACCATCCCTGCATCTCTGGTATGAATCCAACTAGATCATGATGGATGATCTTTTTGATGTGGGTCTGTATGCAATTTGCAAGTATTTTGTTGAGAATTTTTTTTTGTTGATAATTTTTGCTTCTATGTTCATTAATGAGATGGGTCTATAGTTTGTTTATTTTTTGTGTGTGTGTCTTTGCCTGGTTTTGGTATTAGAGTGATGCTGGCTTCATAGAAGGAATTTGGGAGATTTCCCTCTGATTGTATCCTTGTGAACAGTCTGAGTAGTAATGGTCATAAGACCTCTAAATGTTTTATAGAATTTTGCTGTGAAACCATCTGGGCCCTTGCTTTTTTAAGTTGAGACTTTTTAAATTACAACTTCAATTTCCTCAGATATTTTGGGTCTGTTTAAACTGTCAATTTCTTCTTGGTTAAGATTTGATGGTTCCCAGGATTTCAGATATTCATCCATTTCTCTTAGGTTTTCAAATTTAATAGAGTATAGGTTTTTGAAGTATTCTTGTATGATTGTATGGATCTTTTGTTTGTCTGTTGTGATTTCTCCCCTTTGATCACAAATACTATTGATTTGGAGTTGCTCTTTCTTTCTTTTGGTTAAGTGGGCTAGAGGTCTGTATTTTGTTTATCCATTCAAAGAACCAGCTTTTGAATTCATTCTTTGTATCATTTTCTTTGTTTCTATTTCATTGATTTCTGCTCTGATTTTTGCTATTTCTTCCTGTATATTGGGTTTAGGGTTCATTTGTTGTTGTCTCTCAAGTGTTTTTAGCTGCAGTGTTAAATCCTTTATTTGTTCACTTTCTGTTTTTTTAATGTGGGCACTTAGGGCTATAAATTTCCCTCTTAGGAGTGCTTTTAAAGTATCCCATAGGTTTTGCTGTGTTTTGTTGTCTTTTTCATTCAGTTCCATGAATACTTTTATTTCACTCTTTATTTCTTCCCTGACCCATTTAATATTCAGGATTTTGTTGTTTAGTCTCCATGTGTTCTCGTACCTAGTAGGGCTTATCCTGGTGTTGATATTGAGCTTTATTGCACAGTGGTCTGATAGAATGCATGAAATAATTTCAATCTTTTTGTATTTGTTGAGATTTATTTTGTGTCCCAGTATGTGGTCAACTTTGGAGATTGTTCCGTGAGGTGCTGAGAAAGTATATTCTCTGGTGTTTGGGTGGAATATTCTGTAGATGTTTATGAGGTCCATTTGGTGTATTGTATTGTTCAGTTTCAATGTCTCTCTGTTTATTTTTTTGTCCTGTTGATCTATATAAGGGGCTTAGTGGGGTATTGAAGTCCCCCACTATTAGTGTGCTTGGATTAATCTGTGTCTTGAGTTCCTGCAGAGTAGTGTTTATAAAGTTAGGTGCACCAGAGTTTGTTGCATAAACATTTAAGACTGTGAAGTCTTCATGGTTAATTGTTCCTTTGATAAGGATGTAATGGCCCTCTTTGTTTCTTCTGATTAATTTTACTTGAGGTCTATTTTGTCTGATATTAGAATAGCAACTCCTGCTTGTTTTTTGGTACCATTTGCTTGGAATATTTTTTTCCGTCCTTTCACTCTAAGGTGGTGTTTGTCCTTGAGGGTGAGATGGGTTTCTTATAGACAGCATACAGAAGGATTCTGTTTCCTAATCCATTCTCCCAGTCTATGTCTTTTGATTGGGGAGTATAAGACCATTAATATTTAAGGTTATTATTGAGAGATGTGTCTTGCTTCCTTTCACCTTATTTTTGTTTGTATGCTTGGCATAGGTTTGTATTTACTCTGTTATGCTTTTGTTAATTTCTTTCTTTAGTTGCTTAGGGATGGTTGCTCCTTTCCTCTGTTCTTTGAATTGCTTTGAGTATTATCTGAAGTGTTGTTTTTTTTTTTACATGTATTCTTTCATCTTGTTTCTTTCATGAAAGATTTTTCTTTCTCCTTCAACTATGATTGACATTTTTGCTGGGTATAGTAGTCTGGGTTGGTATCTAAAGTCATTTAGCACAGGGAATACTTTGGTCCACACTCTTCTGGCTTTCATAGTTTTCACTGAGAAGTCAGCTGTAATTCTGATGGATTTCCCCTTATATGTAACTTGTTGTTTTTCTCTTATAGCTTTCAGTATTTAATCTTTGGTTTGAGGATCTAGCATTTTAACTATGATATGGCATGGGGAATTTCTTTTCTGGTCCTGTCTGTTTGGTGTTCTATGTGCTTCTTGTATTTGTATGGGTTTGTCGTTTTTCAGTTTGGGGAAATTTTCTCCTGCTGAAGATCTGATCAATACTGTTGTCTTGGGATTCTTCTCCTTCCTCTATCCCTATGATGCAGAGGTTTGGTCTTTTCATAGTGGCCCACATTTCCTGGTTGTTCCACTCGTGTTTTTTTTTTTTTTAATTTTCATAATCTTTACTTGAGCATTCTAGTTGCTCTGTGTTATCCTGCGGGTCTGATATTCTTAATTTCTGCTTCATCCATTCTGCTTCTGAGGCTTTTTCCCATTCTTTCCTGTTGGCTGGATGAATGTTCAATTTCCCTTTTCATTTTATCCTGTGGTTTCTTTAGTATTTCCACTTCATTTTGGAGCTTGTTGTTCTCTTCTTATAGCTTCTTGCTTTGCTGGTCTTTTTCCTTTTTCATTTCAGCCTGGGATCTTTTCAGTGCTTCCACTTCCTTCCAGAGTTTGTCATCCTCTCCCTCTAGTGATTTCCAGCATTTATCATTCTTTCCTTCTAGATCCTTCCTGAGTTTTTTCATTTTCTCCCCTTAGTTCTCTCATTTGTTCTTTATATTCTTTGATTTCTTTGAATATGTCTACAATTTTTCTTCTAAGGTTCCTGTCTTGGTTTCCTTGCAGGGAGATCTCATTGTAGGAATCTTCTATAGGACTGGAAGAGTTCAGCGTGGATTTATTATGAGATTTTTCCATGCTGTTTTTTCATTGTGTCTTTGGCATGTGGTTTTTTGTTTGTTTGTTTGTTTGTTTGTTTGTTTGGATTCTAGTGCCTCAATGTTGGCTGCACAGACTAGAATCACTAACACTGCACCTGCTAGATCATCCACACCACAGCACCACCAGGTTTTGTGACAAAAACACTGACCAAGACCAGTTTGGGGAAGAAAGGGTCTATTTTTTCTTACATTTCCCAGGTCACAGTTCATCACTGAGGGAACTCAGGGTGAGAATCTGGAAATAGAAGTGAAGCATAGACCATGGAGGAACACTGCTTACTGACTTGCTTCCTGGCCTGTGTTCAGCCTTCTTTCTTATACAACACAGGCCCACCTGCCCAGGGGTGGCATCCCCCACAGTAGGCTGGGCCCTCCCACGTCACTCAACAATCAAGAAAATGCCCCACGGACACTGCCACAGGCCAGTCAATGGAGACAATTCCTTAATTGAGGCTCCCCTACTCAGGTGTGTCAAGTTGACAACTGTCTGAACTCACTCTTTGTGACCCTCCCACTTCAGCCTCCAGGGTAGCTAGGATTCTCTCTCTCTCTCTCTCTCTCTCTCTCTCTCTCTCTTCTTCCTTCTTCCTTCCTTTCTCAGGTCCTCATGTAACTGGCCTAGGACTCCCTGGAGCTTGCTATATAAACCAGGCTGGCCTCAAACATTTAGGTTACCCTCCTGCCTCTGTTCTGTCACCATGCCTGGATTCTTTCTTTCTTTTTAATAACTAATGAAGGCTAGAAATCAGGGGTCATAATCCCTAGGCAAAGGGTGTGCACTCTGTACGTCCCAGCCAATGCAAAGCTATGGGGCCACTGGGGCATTTTCACTTAGGGCACACTGGCATGGGATTTTCTTGCACATGGGAGCAGACCCCACAGAGAGTTGGTACCCCTGTAAGGTGGTGAGAGCCTGCTGTGCCCATGCTGACTGAAGCTGTAGGCAGCACCATCTCTGCTATCCTCTGCTTCTCTGGGGTTATCTCATTACAATAGTAAGGATGGCCTGCTTATGTGTGGTCCTGTAGAGCTACAGAATCTGTCTATACACACTTGCAAATGACATCATTCTTTCTCAGCCCTGTGGGATGGGTGGATGAGGTAGCACACCCATGAGCTATGCATGTCCGGGGGACATCGACTGGAGCTGCTGGGTCCCTGGGGCCAGACTCCCTCTATCAGCAGTCTCAACTGCTTGCCTATGAGTTATTCCTAGGGGTTCATAAACCTGAAACAACTTACATCTCTCTTTCTTTCTTTCTTTCTTTCTTTCTTTCTTTCTTTCTTTCTCTCTCTCTCTCTCTGTCTCTCTCTCTTTCCTTCCTTCCTTCCTTCCTTCCTTCCTTCCTTCCTTCCTTCCTTCCTTCCTTTTCTTTTCTTTCCTTTTCTTTTATGACAGGGTCTCCCTAGTCACAGCCCACCAGAAAGTCACTCTGTGGACCAGGCTGGTCTCCATCTCACAGAGATCCCTCTACCACCACAGGGCTGAGATTAAAGGCTTGAGTCCCCATGCCTGCCTATTTTCTTTTCTTCCCCCAATCTCATATCGTTTTATTCTTTTTATTTTTTAAAGATTTAAAAAACATAATTTATTTTTGTATGTGTATGAATGTACTGTCTGCATGTAGGTTTGTGCACCCGTGTCATGCAATGCCACAGAGGTCAGAAGAGGGTGTCAGATTCCCCTGGAACTGGAGTTAAAGATGGTTCTCAGCCGCCATGTGGGTGCTGGGGATCAAACCCGGGTCCCCTGCAAGAGCAGTCAGCGCTCTTAACCACTAGGCCATCTCTCCAGCCCCCATTTTATTCTTTTTAGTAAGAGTTTATTTGACCAAATTACATTGCAAATAGTTCTGTTTTTACAGTTATGTCACAAATCTGAAAAATTTCAGATTTCCTCTTCACATGCTTAATGTTAAGATCCAGTAGTTTATGGTGTTTTCTGAGCTGTACACTATCACCTCAGTTTGGGAACTTTTTTCCACCCTCAGAACACTTCCCCCTCTCTCTCCTTTCCGCACTTCTCCCATTCCCCCACCAGCCCCAGGCAACCACTTATCTACTTTTTATGCATATATTTGCCCGTTTTGAATGCCTCATCTAAATATTCATTCTGTACATATGGGATCTTTTCTATTTTTCTTTATTTTTACTTTATGTGTATGAGTGTTTCGCCTACATGTATGTAAGTGCACCCATGTCATGCAATGGCCATAGTGGCTAGAAGAGAGTGTGGGATCTCCTGGAACTGGCTTTAAGGACAGTCGTTAGCTACTGTGTGGCTAACCCAGAGGACTAAACCCAGATCCTCTGCAAGAGCAGCCAGTTCTCTTACCCACTGAGCCATCTCATATTTATTTTTAATTGTGTGTGTGTGTGTGTGTTATGCAGATGTGGACACAAAGCAAACTCAGGGGTCAAAGGACAACTTGCTAGCATCTGTTTTCTCCTTCCACCATTTAGGTCTTGGTCATCAAACTTGGCAGCAAGCGCCCCCCCCAATGCATGTCACTACCCACCCCACTGCTTTTTTAGCACGATGTCTTCTAGCACATTCGTCTGTGGCTCTTTATCAGCTGGTGGCTATGCACTATTTCCATTTTTGGGTTATTACGAATTATGCTATCACATGTATATGCAAGTTTCTGTGTGTCTGTCTGGCAGTGCAATTATTGGGTCTTATTGTGGTAGCTCTGTTTTACCTTTTAAAGAACTGCCAGGCTGTCTTCCAAAGTTGATGCATCATTTTACATTCCCGGGAGCCATGTACGAAGGTTCTGGTTCCTTCATGTGCTTCCTAGTGCTTGTTGTTGACCCAAATCTTTTGTTGTTGCATTGTAAAATTTGTTATTGAGGCTGGGCATGGTGTCACACGCCTTTAATCCTAGCACTTGGGAGGCACAGGCAGGCAGATCTTTGTGAGTTCAAGGCCAGCCTAGTCTACATTTCGAGTTCCAGGACAGTTGGAACTGCAGGGAGACCCTGTCTCAAAAAGAACAAAAAAATTGTTATTGAATTTTTGCATATTTCACACACAGCATATTAATCAACTTTACTCCCCTCCCGTTGGCACCCACCTACAGCCCCCTGACCCAACCAAATTTCATATACTCTGGCATTTGCGTTAAGGTCTATTGTATCAAGTTAGTATCCTCAGACATCCTTCAGTGCAACTTCATCCACTGGGATCTAGTCAGCCTATCTAGAGTCCCTCCCTTTCAGAAGATCAGCTCTTTCTCATCCAGAAGTAATCAGGTACTTATAATTCTCTGACTGAGATTTGGGTCTACTGTTCATTTCCAGAGTTCTGTGCTGGGTTTTTGTCTGCTTGAGTTTTGCATGGGTCTCGAGTCTGCTGACACCATTGCTGTAGGTTCATACGAGCAGGGTCCCAGGAGCCTGTAGGACAATTTCCATATTGTCATGCACTTTCTCCCTGGCTCTTAACAATCTTTCCACCACCTCTTCTGAGATGGTCTCCGAGTCCTGGGTGGGTGGAATTTCCAAGGACCAACACTCTGCAGACTGTCACTCTCTACACTTTGGCCAATTGTGAGTTTCTGTGTTCCCTTCTGTTGCATGAGGGAGCTTCATTGATGAGAACTGAGAGATATGCATTAGTGTTCTCTTTATCCCTTGCTCTATAAGGGTTGTGTTGTAGATGTGCCATTTAGGCTTGGGCAATCTCTTTGTGTGACCATGGTGAAACTCTCTAATAGTCTCTGTCTGCTGTAAAAGGAGCTTGTTTGATGGGTGGTGACTAGGATACTTGTCTGGAAATTTAAGAATCCATATTTTGCACCTAGAAAGAAATTATCTTTGTCTAGGGATGTGACAGCCTTGGGGTTTTCTCTAAGATCTCTGACCTCTCCAGCCATGTGTATTTGGCTATGTTTACACCACCACACATGAGTTTCCTCCCACTGAGTGGACTTTAAGTCCAATTACGTAGCTGTTGATTACCCCCAAGATAAAAGTGTCACTACTGCACTAATGTCATTTGGTGGCCAGTCATTGATGTGGTAATAACAGGCCTTGAAGCTGGGGTTGGATCATAGATTGATGTTCTCCTTTAGCAGCCTGTGTAGGGCTCTCCAAAGCTGCGAGAGCGAGCCAGCAAGGAGGTGGCTGCCAGGTCGGTTCCCTCTCTATTGCTCCAAATCCTGTGTCTGAAGGGCTTGTGTCATTTTTATACGAGTGTATTTATTGCATGTAAAAAAGACAAAATCAATATCGTTACTTAAATCACAATGCTCCTTTGTCATTATTAATACACAGAGCCACAAATTTTATTTATTGAACACCTAGATTATGTTTAAAGAAGACAGGGAGGTAGAAATGAACAGGAAAAGAAAGCCCTGTCTTCTTAGAGCTATCCTTTTACCAGGAGAGAAAGTCAATAAACGGGTGGGTGGGTTTAGAGATGGGGTGGGTGGGGTGTTAAACATGGGGTGGGTGGGGTGTTAGAGATGGGGTGGGTGGGGTTAGAGATGGCGGAGAAACAAGGCAGCTACAGGCAGAAGGATCAGCAGTGGATGTGAGGGTGTCTGAGCTCTTTCAAAGAGCTGAGAGTGCCTATGTGCCTCCCCTACCAGCTTCCTCCCAGGGTGGTAAGACAGGGTTGGACCTCCATAACTCGTTGGTGACAGGAGGGAGGCAGCTTTGGAGAAAGAGCTCTATGAATGTAAAGCGACAAATAAAGAAGATCATTCCAGGGGCAGACTGGGTGGTCAAGAGTTTCATGGCACTTGTGGTGCAGGCCTGGTGGCCTGAGTTCAATTCCTGAACCCAAGTGAGGGTGAAAGGATAGGACTGATTCCATGGAGCTGCCCTCTGACCTCCACCATGGTGCTGGGCCCCCACAATAAAAAGAACAATACATAAATTTACAAAAGATCATTTTAAGACTTTGCTTTAAATCCACTAGAACCACAGTCATCAGTTGATAAGATTGCCACAGGCACTTAATGAACTCTATAGAGGTAGGGACTATAATTAAAATGCTTTTACACTGTAGATGGTCTCTACAAGATTACTGGGCAAAAGATTATTGATTTTGTGGACAAAAAAATCATAGTTTTAAATTTAAGACTGAGTATGCTTTACAAATATTTGAACAAAATGTCAACACATGAAATACTTTATTTTCTTGCCCGGTGATCCGGTACTCTCAGTGTCACAATGGTCGCATGAGTGACACAAACTTGGCAGGTTGCTCACAGCAGGTGAGGAGAGGGTCTGCCTGTCCCTAAACACCGTCCAAGAAACATACTTTTTTTTTTTTTTTTTGGTTTTTTCGAGACAGGGTCTCTCTGTAGCCCCAGCTGTCCTGGAACTCACTCTGTAGACCAGGTTGGCCTCGAACTCACAAAGATCCGCCTGCCTCTGCCTCCCAAGTGTTAGGATTAAAGGTGAGCGCCACCACACCCGGCTAGAAACATACATTTTAATTTTGCCTAAGAACAGTTAAGAAATGATCCTCCTTGCATTTGGCTGAAGTTTTTCCTGGCAGAGCCTTCTGTGATTGCACAATTGGAGCCGGGTGTCCCGTACCGCTCACGATTTCCCCATTCTTTTTTTTTTTTTTTACAAGCTATAGCTTGTTTCCTAACGTAAAGCACATTGAGTTGTAAACCACAGCGAGGGAACAGAATGTTCTCTGGGTTTGGAAACTCAGCGTACTTTGCCTTGCCTTCCCCCTCTTAATATTACAGAGTTTGACTAAACAAATTTAACCCAGTGTCTAACTAACCCTAGGTAAGGGAAGGAACCAAAGCCAAGAGTTATGTTAAAATGACTGAGAATGGGGCTGGAGAGATGGCCTAGCGGTTAAGAGCGCCGACCGCTCTTACAGAGAACCCGGTTTCGATCCCCAGCACCCACATGGAGGCCAAGAACCGTCTGAAACTCCAATTCCAGGAGAACTCCAGTTCTAGGGGAGTTCGACACCCTCTTCTGACCTCCGCGGCATTGCAGGACACGGGTGCACAAACTTGCATGCAGACAGTACATTCATACACATACAGAAATAAAAATTAAAAAAAAGAAGACTGAGAATGAGGTAGAGGTAGAGGTGGAGATAGAGAGGGAAGAACTAGAAAGTAGGACAAGGGTTGACATCACACTTTATAGTAAAGCAAATAGGCATGGACTGGTCACAGGAGGGGTGCTGGCCCTGCCTCTGATGGCCTGTCCCCGCTCCTGGTCGGCTCCTTTCCAACGAAGGACATGCCCGAATCCCCGCTGCAGCAGCTCTGCTGTTTGCACCTGGTTATCTACTTTCTCAAAAGCAAAGCAAATTTACTTTCCAAGAGTTCCAAAGGCAAAACGGAAAAACTGTGGCAGGCACTCTGGCGACCACTGTGACCTGGGTACCTGTGGGTGTGGTTTTCTGCCGGTCAATAGGCCCCTGGGAACCTGCGCCCCCTGCTGGGGAGCCAGGGAACTTCCTTGGCTTGCTCTGTGGTTAGGGGCCTTCTGAGGAATCTTGCAGGCAGGGACAAGTCTACACTGCTTCACTGGAGGACCTCAGGGAGCCAAAGGACACAGCCCTGGGAGGAAGGAGTGTGGGATAGAGCTCTTACTAGGCCCCTGTGTATGGAGGGCTTACCTGGTTATCTCATGAGCTGTTCACAAGGATCCTGGGAGGAGATGGTGGGCACAGGGGAAAGTGGTTCCCTGGGTGGTTGGGGGAGAGGGAATCTGTAAAGGCCTTGGCGCTGTGCTGAGTGCTGAATGAGAGCCCACCTCTTCACCTATCCCGTGGACATGGGAAGCACATTGTCCCAGGCTCCCAATGGGAGGTTCTGGAAGATGCAAGTTCCTGCATCTTTTCACCAGTGCAGTCGGAAGTGGTTCCCACAGCGTGGCCTCCCCTCCAGGAAAGAGAAGTAGAGATGCAAACAGCTTATTTTCCCCAGATTGTCAATGCCTGATATCCGCCATCACCCTGGGAGACATTTTCTGTTCTTTTTATTATTCTTTAAAAGATTTTATTTTTTAACTGTGTATTTGTGTGTCTGTCTGTCCGTGTGCGTGTGTGTGACTGTGTGTGTCTGTGTGTGTCCGTGTGTGTCTGTGTGTCTGTGTGTGTATGTCTGTGTGTGTGTGTCTGTGTGTCTGTGTGTGTGTTTGTGTATGTGTCTGTGTGTGTGTCTGTGTGTCTGTGTGTGTCTGTGTGTGTTTGTGTGTGTCTGTGTGTGTGTGTCTGTGTGTGTGTCTGTGTGTCTGTGTGTGTGTGTGTGTGTGTCTGTGTATGTGTGTCTGTGTGTGTGTCTGTGTGTGTGT
>VZQC01002042.1:443802-460483 GCA_009823505.1 Rhizomys pruinosus | reverse complement strand
TCTCTCTCTCTCTCTCTCTCTCTCTCTCTCTCTCTCTCTCTCTCTTTCTGAAACTCTCTTTCCACATGTTGCCCTCTCCTTACTCTCCCAGGAACCATGGTTGTAGTAACCTTAGACACATCACTAGGCCAAGAAAATGCATTGCTGAGGATGAGGGACGATATCTACTTTGCCCCCCCGAGCAGGGTACTGGTTTGAGATAGCTAAAGGCTCTGATGGAGACTTGGCCTTAATCCCACCCATGGGGATACCAGCTGGATGAGATGCAGTTGACAGATCAACATTACCAGCTTTTCTCTGTTTTCCTTTCCCAGGCTTCTGCCTACACCACTTTAAGATGTAGGGTGGAAGGTTCTTCCCACATGCTAGCAGCACTGTTTCATGAGCTGAGGCCCCAGATGCATACAGAGGAGAAGGTGAGATGAGCACCTGCATTCATCTCTCTCTGCTTCCTGACTGTGACTGCCACGTGACCAGCTGCCTCACACTGCAGCCCCCAGACTCCCCACCACCATGGGCTGGACCCTTGCCTTCCAGGTGGTGCTGTTTGGGAGGTCATGGGCCCTTTAGTTGGTGGAAGCTTGCTGGAGGAGTGTGTCCCGGGGGTGCCCCACTTCTAGCTTGCCCTCCCTGCCTCCTGTGCACAGCCTTCTGCTCTGGCTCCTCCTGAAGTGCTCCCCACAATGGACTCTTACCTGTGGAAGAGTAAGCCAAGTACATGTTTCCTGCTATAAGTTACTTTGGGCATGGCACTATATCACAGAAACAGAAAGAAAAACCCCTGCTTTTCAAACACTTTATCTGCAAAGATAGGGCTACCCACTGGGGACCACGTGTACAAACACACAAGCCTGTGCAGAACATTCGACATTCAGACCAGAATACCCTTGGAAAGACTCTGTTTGAGAACAAAAAGGCTAACTAGGTCCCCAAGGTCACAATTTTATTGACAAGAGACTGAAGCAGGGGAAGGCGGCAGTGCCTTGGTCCTGGAACCAACCTGTTATGGAAACAGTGTCCAGGCCTGTCCACTGCTGTGTGAACAGAGACAGCAAGTGCAGTCACAGGCGGAGCTGTAAATATTAGTCTAGTGGACACCAGCTGGGACCGTCCACACGTGAACAGAGTTGACAGCCATGTCTTCAGCAGGACAGAGCCATGCTCTGTGTACAGAGCTCCCTGTGCACAGATCATATGTCGTAAATTGAGACCACATCTCATACCACAAATGGACGTATCTGGCTATGAATTAGTTTGAAAGAATTTGGGTATCTTTGTTTAAAAACAAGCTTTGGGATCTGGGGAGATGGCTCAATGGGTAAAATATTTGCTATAAAGACTAGAAGACCTGAATTCGATCCCTAGAACCACATGTAAAAACTGATAAGGTAGTGCTCCGCTGTAATCTCAGTTCTGCAGAGGCATAGACTGGAGGATCTCTGGGGCTCGCTGGCCAGCCAGCCCAATGAGATGGTGAGCTGAGATCCTGTGTCAATACGACACCAAAATGAGGAGGAGATATGACTCAGGAAGACACTGGAGGCTGACATCTAGCCTTCACACACTTGTGAATACATACATACACATGTGTATACACACACACACACACACACACAATTGAGCTTTGATGTGAAACCTTCTCGTGTCCAGTCAATTGGTGTGTTCTGAGATGCATGCACAGTCAGAAAGCTGAAACTACACAGTCTTTACAAACAGAACTGACTTTTACTGAGTGCCAAATTTAGTTTTGACATCAATAACACTAAGCTGTGCGGGTAATTAAATTGGTTGTTTTGTCTTTATACTTGTCCCATTCTGGAGAATACACTCTTCTTTCCCCCATCTTAAATATTTTTTGTAGTTTCATGTGTGGCTTGCAACCACAAGCCCAGCAGCTGAGTCGGTCCTGGGTAGGAGGGTCAGGCCTCCAGGTACAGAGCCAGCAGCCTGGTCTGCAGTCTGCTCCATGTCCTGGTGTGACAGCGGCCTGGTGTGCAGCCTGCTCCATGTCCTAGTGCGAACCTCCTGTGTGGTCTCTCTGAGTCCTTTTCTTCTTACAGGGAGCATGCGAACATGCTTTCCCTGTAAGATCCCCTGAGAGTGCCCTGCATGTTGACAAGTATGTGTTCGGCACACATGTTGCTTGTGGCTGTGGAATGACGGGTGTCAGGAGGTACCCACAGCGTTTAGGAGGAAGTGGAGTTCGGAACCAGAGCAGAGGGCAGGAAGAGGGTGGAGAAAGCACACAAAGGGTTTGTGAGGAAGGGCAGTGTAAGAGGAAGATCACCCTTGGACAGAGAGGGGGGGAGACAAAAATAGCTGGGGTCAGAAGGCCATCGGGGTGCACTCATGTAGTGTCAGGGTGGACACCAGTGCCCTCCATATGTATCTAAAATGTACAGTGATTTACACACTAGTGCCAGCAATACAAATGATCAGGCACAGTGAAATTGTGAAAAACACTCTTCATACCTAACAAGAAAGCTGGGAGGGTGACTTCCATCTGTAAGTGTCAAGAATCCACAGCTATGGGCTCCATTAGCTTCTTCTGGGCTAGTCTGACTTGCACACTGAGGGGTGTTGCAAAAAAACAAAACAACAAAATAACCCCAAACAAAGAAGCAACATAAACAAACACATCAGTAGGAAATGTTACAATGACGCTTCAACTTCTCAAACATTTTGTCCAAATATTCAAAGTTGCCTCAGAGTTGTTGTAGCCTGCAGAGAAATGTTAAAATTGAAGAAGTAGTGTTTTGTGCAGTGCAGTGGAAACTTAGAAGCACGGGATTGCTGGCCAGGGTGGTGACACACACCTGTGGTCTCAGCACTTGGGAGGTGCAGGCAGGACAATCAGGAACTCAAGGTCATCTGCAGCTTCACAGTGAGTTTGAAGCCAACCTGAACTATAGTCACGAATGATGAGGATTAAAATGTTTTGTTTCTTTGCACAGAATTTACCAAGAGCAACATCTGTCCTCTCTGTCTAGGATGCTGAGCACACATCTGTCCTCTCTGTCTGGCATGCCGAGCACACATCTGTCATCTCTGTCTGGCATGCTGAGAACACATCTGTCCTCTCTGTCTGGCATGCTGAGCACACATCTGTCCTCTCTGTCTGGCATGCTGAGCACACATCTGTCCTCTCTGTCTGGCATGCTGAGCACACATCTGTCCTCTCTGTCTGGCATGCTGAGCACACATCTGTCCTCTCTGTCTGGCATGCTGAGCACACATCTGTCCTCTCTGTCTGGCATGCTGAGCACACATCTGTCCTCTCTGTCTGGCATGCTGAGCACACATCTGTCCTCTCTGTCTGGCATGCTGAGCACACATCTGTCCTCTCTGTCTGGCATGCTGAGCACACATCTGTCCTCTCTGTCTGGCATGCTGAGCACACATCTGTCCTCTCTGTCTGGCATGCTGAGCACACATCTGTCCTCTCTGTCTGGCATGCTGAGCACACATCTGTCCTCTCTGTCTGGCATGCTGAGCACACATCTGTCCTCTCTGTCTGGCATGCTGAGCACACATCTGTCCTCTCTGTCTGGCATGCTGAGCACACATCTGTCCTCTCTGTCTGGCATGCTGAGCACACATCTGTCCTCTCTGTCTGGCATGCTGAGCACACATCTGTCCTCTCTGTCTGGCATGCTGAGCACACATCTGTCCTCTCTGTCTGGCATGCTGAGCACACATCTGTCCTCTCTGTCTGGCATGCTGAGCACACATCTGTCCTCTCTGTCTGGCATGCTGAGCACACATCTGTCCTCTCTGTCTGGCATGCTGAGCACACATCTGTCCTCTCTGTCTGGCATGCTGAGCACACATCTGTCCTCTCTGTCTGGCATGCTGAGCACACATCTGTCCTCTCTGTCTGGCATGCTGAGCACACATCTGTCCTCTCTGTCTGGCATGCTGAGCACACATCTGTCCTCTCTGTCTGGCATGCTGAGCACACATCTGTCCTCTCTGTCTGGGATGCTGAGCACACATCTGTCCTTTCTGTCTGGCATGCTGAGCACACATCTGTCCTCTCTGTCTAGTATGCTGAACACACATCTGTCCTCTGTCTGGGATGCTGAGCACACATCTGTCCTCTCTGTCTGGGATGCTGAGCACACATCTGTCCTCTCTGTGTGGCATGCTGAGCACCCATCTGTCCTCTCTGTCTGGCATGCTCAGCACCCATCTGTCCTCTCTGTCTGGCATGTTGAGCATCCATCTGTCTTCTCTGTCTGGCATGCTGAGCACACATCTGTCCTCTCTGTGTGGCATGCTGAGCACCCATCTGTCCTCTCTGTCTGGCATGCTGAGCACACATCTGTCCTCTCTGTCTGGCATGCTGAGCACCCATCTGTCCTCTCTGTCTGGAATGCTGAGCACACATCTGTCCTCTCTGTCTGGCATGCTGAGCACACATCTGTCCTCTCTGTCTGGAATGCTGAGCACACATCTGTCTTCTCTGTCTGGCATGCTGAGCACACATCTGTCCTCTCTGTCTGGGATGCTGAGCACACATCTGTTCTCGGTCTTGCTGCATGGCATTTCTTTCGAGGTTTGGCTCAGCCCTCAACATTTTATCCTCTATCAGTGTCACCACAAATCTCCAAGTGGTCCCCTCATGTGATGTTCTTTGCTGGTGTCGTTTCTCTGGGACATGGTAACTCTTATCACAAACACATTTGTTTGCGTGAATAAGTCACTTGGATTCTGTGATGGTTACTGTTTTCAATGTACAGTCTCTGGAATTACCTGGTGTGAGGGGATTTCTCCATTAGGCTAATTGAAGTGGGAAGACCCATGTTAACTATGGGTGTCATCATTCCACAGGATGGGGTCCTGCACCGAACAAAAGGAAAAAAATGACTTTTTCTTGGTAATCAGCTTTCTCTGCTACCTGACTATGGATGCAACATATCTATCCACCACACTCTCCAGCACCGTGCCCTTCCCACCATGGTACCTTGAACTATGAGTCAAAAGAAGCAGTTTCTCCCTTTAAGTTGCTTCTTACCAACTATTGGTTTTCAATAATGAGAAAGCAGCTGAAGCGGGCTGCACATTCGGAAATCTCAGGGACAGTGACTGTGGATTTGTTCTGTGACTCCATTTACATCTGGTTTGAACTTTCACCTCCAGTATTATTGGTTTTGGAACTGCATTTAGATTATTTTCGCCATTTTCCTCTTCCAAATATTCATTTTTTGTTTCTATAAACTATCACATGCTCTTATCAGCGACAGATCCACGGTCTTTGCTGTCTATGGATTGAATAGAGCATGTGTAGAATCGTTCACTATTGGAATGGAAGGAGCGACCTGACATGAGCTTAGTACAGTGTGACAATAGAGGCTGTTCCACAAGCTGTGACTTGTGGACCAAAGAGCTCGATCTGTTGACTAGGTGGATTTACCATGGTGACTAAAACTTGAACCATGATTTTGAGCTGAAATGTGTGCAAATGGGAACAAAATAAGAAGTTGTCAAAGAGGAATTTTCCTCTCAGGGCTGGCAGCGCCCATTGCCCAGCAACTGCTTGCGCAGCATCCTGCAACCCCGCCCAGTCTCCACAGTTTTCAGGTTTCCACCAATACTTAAAGCAATGCAAGTAGAGAGTACTCCAATCTCAGTTAAAACCAGAGAATTTTAATGGGGTTGCTTACAAAGTAATGGCAAAGAAACACACACTCACTTAAACCATGCACGCAGTCGGGTCCCTGGTTCAACACTGTCGCCCAGAGTTCCCGAGCTGCCCCTATGCCCTCTCTTCCTGATGCTGGTTAAAATGCAGAGAACCAGACTCATGTGATGGACCCTTTTGATATACTTTGTGCCCTCCGAAGTCCCAGAGTTCCATGGGACCATCGAGTGTCACAGGAACCTGGCAGGGTGGGTGTTGCCCCAGGCTCCTCTCCTAAGCCAAACCAAGGTAGTATGTCACAAGTATGTCTGCAGACTTGACTCCTTGTCCAGTCTGTCAGGTGGTTTCAAGAAGAAACAACCTGTCCTACAGGAGTGTACACACTCTTACTCCAACGGTGGTAAGAGTCAGGGTGCCCTGTGTGGGGGTCATTGGGGTCCCCAAGACATTCTCCTTGCTTGGAATCCATTGTTTCCATTCACTGAGAAAAACTATCCAAGTTCAGAACATGGCTTCAGAGTGAGGCCCGCGGTCCAGGGTGGGCTGCTCAGTATCTGTATGACCTTGGCTTGTTACTCAAATCTTTTGTGCCTCAATTTCCTCTGTTCTGACATGGTGATAGAATTAATGGTATCTACTCATAAGATCATCACAAGGGTGAATATGGTGGCATATGCAAACCACTGCCTGGACCTCGAGAAGAAGTATGAAGGTGAATGCTATTATTTTTATTTTTTAAAATAGATGACATTGAAAAAAAAAAAACAGCTGGCATTGGGGCAGTGAGATGGTTTAGCACCTGCTGCCAAGCCTGATGACCTGGGTTCATCTCTGGGTCCCTCAGGGTGGAAGGAGAGAACTCAGTCCCACAGAGTGTCCTCTGATCAGCAGACTTCCTCCGCAACCCACGCACATGAAGACACGGAAAATAATAAATAACTAGACAAAGCAGCTGACATGGGTAGATTCCCAGGATAGAGCAATGCTGACTGCGTCACAGGATGGAGCAGTGATGGCTGCGTCACAGGATGGAGCAGTGCCGACCGCACCACAGGATGGAGCAGTGATGACCGCGTCACAGGATGGAGCAGTGCTGACTGCGTCACAGGATGGAGCAGTGATAGCTGCATCACAGGATGGAGCAGTGCCGACCGCGTCACAGGATGGAGCAGTGATGACTGCGTCACAGGATGGAGCAGTGCCGACTGCGTCACAGGATGGAGCAGTGCTGACCGCGTCACAGGATGGAGCAGTGCCGACTGCGTCACAGGATGGAGCAGTGATGGCTGCGTCACAGGATGGAGCAGTGCCGACCGCGTCACAGGATGGAGCAGTGCCGACTGCGTCACAGGATGGAGCAGTGATGGCTGCGTCACAGGATGGAGCAGTGCCGACTGCGTCACAGGATGGAGCAGTGATGACTGCGTCACAGGATGGAGCAGTGCCGACTGCGTCACAGGATGGAGCAGTGATGGCTGCGTCACAGGATGGAGCAGTGCCGACTGCGTCACAGGATGGAGCAGTGATGACTGCGTCACAGGATGGAGCAGTGCCGACTGCGTCACAGGATGGAGCAGTGCTGACTGCGTCACAGGATGGAGCAGTGATGACCGCGTCACAGGATGGAGCAGTGCCGACTGCGTCACAGGATGGAGCAGTGATGGCTGCGTCACAGGATGGAGCAGTGCCGACTGCGTCACAGGATGGAGCAGTGATGACTGCGTCACAGGATGGAGCAGTGCCGACTGCGTCACAGGATGGAGCAGTGCTGACTGCGTCACAGGATGGAGCAGTGATGACCGTGTCACAGGATGGAGCAGTGCCGACTGCGTCACAGGATGGAGCAGTGATGGCTGCGTCACAGGATGGAGCAGTGCCGACCGCGTCACAGGATGGAGCAGTGCCGACCGCGTCACAGGATGGAGCAGTGCCGACTGCGTCACAGGATGGAGCAGTGATGGCTGCGTCACAGGATGGAGCAGTGCCGACCGCGTCACAGGATGGAGCAGTGCTGACTGCGTCACAGGATGGAGCAGTGATGGCTGCGTCACAGGATGGAGCAGTGCCGACCGCGTCACAGGATGGAGCAGTGCCGACCGCGTCACAGGATGGAGCAGTGCCGACCGCGTCACAGGATGGAGCAGTGCCGACCGCGTCACAGGATGGAGCAGTGCCGACTGCGTCACAGGATGGAGCAATGCTGATTGCGTCACAGGATAGAGCAGCTGACTGCGTCACAGGATAGAGCAGTGCTGACTGTGTTACAGGATAGAGCAGTTGACTGCGTCACAGGATAGAGCAGTGCTGACTGCATCACAGTCATCACTTCCTCCATTGTCGTAAGAGTCCTACAAACAAGTTCTAGAATTGCTGTGTTACAGACGAGAGACTGAAGTCTGCTGAGCTTCTTAGCAGGTCTGTGTCTATACTGGACCCAAGTCCATCCACTCCAAAGGTGAAACCTCCCATCTTTTATTACGTTTGTCCAGTCATCAAACTCTGGTTGCTGACTGTCCCTATATGCACCATTAATGCATCACATAAACACTATCTCATGGACTTGGGTGAAGCTCAGTGGGTAGATTGTGTGCCTCGTGTGCGCAAAGCCTTGGGGCTCATCCCCAGTACTGCATAAACCAGGCACGGGAACTGTACACACCTGTAACGTCAGCACTAGGGAGGTGGATGCAGGAGAATCAGGAGTCCAAGATCATCACTCGCTACATAGAGAACTGGAAGCAGCCTAGATTACTTGGGACCCTGTCTCTAAGCAAGCAAGCAAACAAATAAATAATAAATAAAATAAACACTATATTATTCCAAAATTATGTATTATATAATGCCTTGGGACCGATCTATCACTAGGTCTCTTTCTGTTGCCATACAACCCCATGAGGACTTTCCTGCCTATTTGCTGAAGAGTACATTTCTATTCTCTTTATTTATTTATTTTTTATTCTTTAAGGCTAATATAAATTTCAGTGATGTGGCGTGAGCCTTCTTATCACACACTCTTCATGAGCTTATCACCCTAAAAGGATAGAAATAAATTGGCTCCGGAATAATTTCCGGGTAACTTCATATTCAATTTCTTCCCATCTACTCTGAGATGTAAATATTCCTCCTGGGGAATCATTGAGTTTGGCTATCTAATTTGATCGGGAAAGGAAGTTGAGTCTGTGCTTCATACAGAGTAGGTGCCTTGGTGCACCTGGGAGGTGCCCAGCCACCTGAGGAAGTGTTTTAATAAGTTAGTTCCTCTAATTGCATTTCCTCTCCACTAAATAAGAAAAGCCTTACCCTAATGGGCTTAATCTTTTTAAATTATTTTCTGGTTTTAATTGTGCTATTTCCCACAAGCACCTAATTTAATTATAAGATTGTGCTGCTTTTGTGTGAAAAGCTTGCTTGCACACCAGGTAGGCTGGGATTCGAATGTGCAGAGAAGAGCCTGCTTGGTCACATGCTCTTCTAGAGTGAACAAGAAAATGCCTGGTGCTTGTCTGCCTCATTTGTTGAAGTCTTGGAAGGTATGGAATGCACTCAAGTGAACTAGACCCAGTCAGGGGTGAGAAAGACCTGGGCCCTGAGCCCAGATGCCTTCACGTGCATGGACGGACACTCTAAAGGTTGGGTGTGTGCCCTTGATGCCAGGAAGTGGCATTGCTTCCAAACCATTTATTTTTGCTGAAAGTAAAGTCTCTGTTACTTTTTCTGTGATTACAACAAAATACTCTAACAACTTAGGGGAGAAAGGGTTTATTCTGCTCACAGTTTGAGGGCACAGCAGCAGGAGTTCAAGGCAGCTGGTCACATCGGATCTGTCATGAGGCAGAGAGGAGACATGAATGCGGTGCTGAGCATGCCTTTTCCTTTTTACACAGTGCAGGACAGGGCCCAGGGAACTGTGTTCTCAGTTGTTGTGAGGATGGGCTTCCTATCTCAATTAGCCAATCAAGGTAATCTGTCACAAGTATGTCTGCACACTTGACTCCTTGGTATTCTCAAGCCTGCCAAGTTGAAAATGAACATTAATTATCATACATTGGCTGATCTATAACCTTTCAACGGACTCAGGAAACACGTTGTATTAGAGTGACAGTCAATTGTTCTTACAGCATCTTTGAAAGTAAGTATGGTACCTGAAAAATAAGGGAGAAAGAAAAGGCAAAGGAAGCTCCTGTTTGCTAGAGCGGGAGCAAGGTGGATTGTCAGACAAGGGAAGGGTTAGCTGCAGGGAGATTCACAGGGAGTGGTTTCCATCTGCGCGATGTATCTGCCCAGGAAGCTGGAGGCAGCTACCCTGTGCCCTCTGTATGCCTCCAGCCAAACTGCGATGCTGCTGCATAAAGAACCACTCTTCGGATTGGCTTTGGAAGGTGACTGTGGGCATGGTGGGCACATGCTTCTAGTTGGGAAAAAGCCAGCAGGTGAGTCCTTCCATGGCTTGGGTAGTGGCTACATGAAAAAGCTTGACTCCAGGCCAAGGAGAGCCCAGAAGGAAGAGGCTGGCATCCAGCTAGAGGTATTGCTAATGTTGTTTTGCTTTTTTGCAGTCTCTAATCCTAAAATACCCTAATAATGGTAATGGCTATTTATCAGTGTGTGTATAGAGATAGGAGAGAGAGAGAGAGAGAGAGAGAGAGAGAGAGAGAAGCAAAAAAGAAATGAAAAAATAGCATGATTATTTTGGCTATACAATGATATTTTTAGTTTAAGTCAAATTTGGAAGGAAGAAGGGAGGACAGAAGGAACCTGATTGGTGTGCTATCATAACCATTAACTCTGTGTGTACATATGCTTGTGTGTGCACTGTTTGCATGCACACATGGAGCCCAGAAGACAACTTCAGTGTTGTTTGTCAGGCACCATATATCCTTTTTCTTTTGTTTGTTTATGGAGATAGAGTCTCTCTCTGGCCTCGAACTCACCAAGTAGGCTAAGTCCACTGGGCAGTGAGCCACGCAGCCCCTGTCTCACCTCCCCAGTGCAGGGATTGCAAGCATACACCACCAGGCTCCGCCTTTAAAAATTTATTTATTTATTTATTTTATGTGTATGAATGTACTGTCTGCATGTAGGTTTGTGCACCTGTGCACCTGTGTCGTGCAATGCTGAAGTCAGAAGAGGGTGTCGGATTCCCCTGGAACTGGAGTTCTCCTGGAATTGGAGTTACGGACCATTCTCAGCTGCCGTGTGGGTGCTGAGGATCGAACCCGGGTCCTCTGCCAAGAGCAGTTGGCGCTCTTAAGCGCTAGGCCATATCTCCAGCCCCAGGCTCCACCTTTTTTACATGGGTTCTTGGTATTAAAGCCAGGCCCTCGTTCTGTGACATAACACTTTATCTACTGAGCAATTTCTCAGGCCCCTTTTTCTATTTTTATGGTCAAACTCTTTGATCCTCAAAGAAGACAGAAAGGAACTGTCCCCAGAACTCATGGAGCCCCCAAACTTCACCCCACTGAGTTGGTAGTTCTCTCCTTCTGGGGCCGATTCCAAGTGCAAATTGCAGAAAAACATCCCAAGCTTCCTCAACCCACATATGCTTTTAAAAATACATCTCTTTAAATACTATAGAAATTGTGTCCTTTGTGTTTGTCTGCAGGGTAAACCTGAATGTATATTTCTGGAAGCCATTTTCGACAATGTATTTGAAGGAAAGAATATTTTAGAAGAATCAAAATAAGTTATAGAAAGTTAACATTTTCAGATACTATTTTGGTTTGTCTAAATACTCAATATGTACAAATATATATTCTAATCTAAACACCTATATTTTGTCAAATTAGTTTTCTGACAATATTAAATTATTTAAAACTGATAGCCTTCTGATGGAGAGGTGGTGTAGAGGCGACAGTGATGTGGGTGACAGGGCAAAGGCCTCCTTTGAGATCTTGGTCACCCTAAGGACTAGAGGCACAGTGGGCAGCAAGTAGGGGTTTCTTACTCTACTGTGCTAGTTTCCATCTGAAGAGTGGGGGGCTACAATACCACCCAAGCACAACGGCTTTTTTAAGGGTTGAGTGGACTCCTGTATACTGCTCTGGTTTGACTACTTCTTCAGAATACATGTTGAAACTTAATCTCTATTATGCAATGTTGAAGAGTGGGGTGTTTGGGGAAGTGGCTGGTTCTCACCAGAGAGCAGGTCCACCCAGTGCCTTGGTCTCAGGCTTCCCAGCCTTCACAACTATGGGAGATAAATTTTCATTTCCAGTTTGAACTCCAGCCTGAAGGCAGAGGACAACATGCACTGAGCCCTTAGGACTGTGCTTCACAAAGAGTGAGCTCTGTCAGCCTCAGTGGGAGTGGAAGAGCACACAGAGAAGACCATCCACCTGTGCGTGCCCCTCTCAGAAGACGACTATCCACCTGTGAGCGCCCCTCTCAGAAGACGACCATCCACCTGTGCGCGCCCCTCTCAGAAGACGACCATCCACCTGTGCGTGCCCCTCTCAGAAGACGACCATCCACCTGTGCGCACCCCTCTCAGAAGACGACCATCCACCTGTGCGCGCCCCTCTCAGAAGACGACCATCCACCTGTGCGCACCCCTCTCAGAAGATGACCATCCACCTGTGCGCGCCCCTCTCAGAAGATGACCATCCACCTGTGCGTGCCCCTCTCAGAAGACGACCATCCACCTGTGCGCACCCCTCTCAGAAGATGACCATCCACCTGTGCGTGCCCCTCTCAGAAGCCATGGAAGCAAGATGTACTCTGTCCCTCCCTCCCCACTGTAATCTATTTGAGAGTTGACTGTAGAAATCTGCATACCTTTCTTCACTTAGCACCATGGACATTTATTTCTACTTCATTACTATTTGTCAGTGTCCTCTGCCTCTTCCATAATTTCTTAACCATTTCCTTGTTTTGGGACATTTGGTTGTTTCCAAGAACATGAGAACACATGTTTAAATACTCCTGGTTTCACCCTTGTATGGGATTTCTCCAAGCCAACAAGGCCATTTTCCCTTCTACACTAATAAAGCAGTGACGTTTTGGAAAGCTATGAAATATTTTAGACATTACTGTTGAAACATGGTGGAAAGGAAGGTCTGTAACTATGTGTTGAGAAAAGCTCGACGAGGTCTAAGAAACAAGAATGTGCTGGGATATCCCAATGTTTTCCATGCTCCCGACCCAGTGGCAGGGGTGCATCCTCACTGCCTACAGGCAGCCTCAATTCTCTTAAGACACCATGCATTCCTTACTTTCTCAGTGGTGGGACAAAACACCCAACCAAAGCAGCTCGAAAAGGGTTGGGTTTACCATGGCTCATGGCTTTGGGATCCAGTCCTCATGGGGAAAACGTATGGCAGTGGCAGATTCTAGCTGTGGCAACAGCAGGGCCGGGAGGCCCACTTCATTGGACCCATAGTGAGGCAGTGGAAAGAGACAACCGCTAGTGCTTGGCTCCATTTCTCCTTTTCTCCTTTTTTTGTTTAGTTTGGGAGCCCAGCTCACAGGCGTGCTGCCCAAATTCAGAGGGAAGTGGTCTTCCCTCCTTAGTTAAATCTCTCTGCATGCAGCCTCACAGACATGCCTAGCGATATGTGTCCTAACAGTGAAGATTAACCATCACAGACCTCAAGTGAAGCAGGAATTCTTGACTCCCTCCTCCTCCTCCTCCTCCTCCTCCTCCTCCTCCTCATCCTCATCCTCCTCCTGTTCTTCTTCTTTTTATGGTTCTCCCTTTAGCCCAGAATGGCCTGGAATTCTCTAGTGTTTTAATTTTTGTTGTGGTGGTTTCTTATGTTTTATTTTGTTATGTTATACTTGTGTGTCTCTATGGGAAGAGACTGGGCAAGAGGAGGACACCTGGAATGCTGCCTTGTCACTCTGCCTCATTCCCTTGAGATGGTTCTTTCACTGAGCCTTCCTGTCTCTCCACCTCCCAGTGCAGCTCTGGGGCTGCAGGAGTGCTTGGCCTTGACAGGAATGCAGGGGATCCAAACTCAGGTTCTCATGCCTATGAAGAATGTGGTTTTATGCACTGGGCCATCTGCCCTCCCCCATTCTTGACTTTTCCATAGAAAAGAACTGTAGGATGAGTGAACAGGATACAGGGTGAGAATCACCCAGAGCTCAAAGTCCCATTTAAGTATCTAAACAGCAGCTATTTATACAATGTGGGTGGGTTTGTTTTTTGAAGTTACATTGTTCAAAGGATTTAAAAGATCAAGCAAAATGTTCAGGTATTCTTACTGTTACCTAAGGAAGTTCCCCTTCATAAATGAGATCCCAAGGTGGTTTCTGAGGTGCACCATGCAGGTTATAAACATAGGTCAAGGAGATCAAATCAATCCTTATTATACACAGGTCACCAGGAATCCTGGACTGTATTCTGACTGTAAGTGGGGATCCTAATCTTGTTTTTTACTTTGTCAGGCAGCAAGGGAGAAGGTTGCCTTCCCTTCCTACATCCTCCTTATCCTCTTCCTCCAATTTTCCCTCTTTCCATCCTGTCTTCTTCTGGTACAGAGCCCATTTCAAATGCTTGTGTTAACTCACACCTCTCAGCCACCTCAGGGGTCTATCCCTGATTATACCCATTTTATGAATGAAGAAACCAAGGAACAGAAAGATTAAATGATTTGCACGAGGTCCCCACTGTGAGAATCTGCTTTCAGAAACTGTATTCTCAGCCCCTTCACGTGCACTGTCTCGAGGGAATGTGTCAATATTCTGAGTGTTTTATCAGGAGTGCTCTACTACTGCCTTTCTTCATTAGCCCCTATTGGGAAGAAAATAGACAGATTAAGTGGACTTTGTAAAATAGAGATCTTTGCTGACTATAACGGAGTTTAGATGGGTGTTTAGAGCATGGACTCTGCAGGGTTTAGAGTTTTGGAGTCTGATTTTGTGTGGACCAAATATCAGTGGGTCACTTCCCTCCCATTTAATTTTTATTTTAATTTATTTGCTTTCGGGAAGAAAGGAGGTTTATTGTGTGGCTGCAAGCTCAAGGCTGGGCAGGAACTGGAGCACCTGCAGCCTCCCACCCTAGTTCAAACTGGATTGTGCTATGACTTTGGAGAGAGTGAAGAAATTGCTTTTGAAATGACCATTTCTTTCCTTATAGTGAAGGACTACTTGAATGGAGTGTACATCTGTCTCGGAGTGTGGCCCTTAGGAATCGAGACACAGGATGTGGGCTCTCTTGCTCTGTAGGACTCCTCTAATCGGCCACCGTAGATGAGCATCTGAGCAGAACACTTTTTTCTGCCTGTTCCTCTATCATATAATTGCCAGATAACAGCACAATATCTGCATATGTTCCTGGGGGTGGTGGAAAGTTGAATGAGAACCCTCATGCATATATTTATTGGTGTTTCTCATGCTTTCCTTCCTCCCCCTTTTCCTTCCTTCTTTCATTAATTTTGAAAATTTATTTATTTTTATTTTATGTGTATGAGCATTTTGCTTGCATGTATGTAAGTGCATCATGTGTTATACAGTGCCCATGAAGAGGGCATCAGATTCCCTGGAACTGGAGTTACAGATGGTTGTTAGCTACCATGTGCGTGCTGGGAACCCAACCTAGGTCCTCTGCAAGAGGAGCCGGTGCTCTTAACCAATCAACCATCCCCCCAGCTCCCTTTCTTTCATTTGCTTTTTGAGCCAGGAACTCAGGTAGCCCTTAGTCTCGGGCTTATGCCTTAACTGTGCAGCCAAGGATGGCCTTGCCTTCTGGTGGTCCTGCATCTGCCTGAAGTTACAAGTGCCCCATCATACTCTATGCTGTCACCTTTTCCTCCAAGATGGATGCTTTTTCCTCTTCCTGTGGAACCAATTAAAGCTGCAAACCAACTTCTCTCCCCTGGAGGGAAAAGGCTGCAGACTAAATGAAGCAGAAGGAGGAGCAGGCTAATGATATTCACGACCTTTCTGGGAAAGGCTGAGATTTTCTGGAGATCTGGGCATGCCCTCTTTTCTCTCCAGTCCTGGTTACATAAAGGATAATGGTTAGTGGCCAGAGCTGGGGTCCGGGCACCATTTTAACATGCTTTGGGACTGTTGTCAGAATTGCAGGGTGCAGAGTTTCTCTGGGCAGGCAGTCCTCTTAGGCCCCAGCCAGGCCTTGTGATGCAGAGCCTCTGGTCAGGGGAGCCTAGCTGTTAGTCATTAGGGTGGGCTATGAATTCAGTTCCTGAGCAGTGCTCAGAGTGCTATCCACTGGATGGGCAGAGAAGAGAGGGCTGGATGCATCAGAAATAGAGTCACAGAAGACACTTCAGGGACTGGCACAAAATGGAGCAGGAAAATAGGAGACGATGTGACAGAGTCCGTCTTGAGCTGAGCACTGCACGGAGCAGCAGCAGTTTTGCTGGCTGCTTCTGGGCTCAGCTTCATGAACAGCAGTGATTCCCAAGGAAATCAAGCAAGCAAGCAAAGGAAAACACCAAACAGCAAAGGTCCCAGGAATGTAGAAGGAGGACTAGTTGGGAAGGGGAGGGAGGTCATAGAGAGTGGGAGGGGGGACAAGAGAGGGCACTGGGGGTGTGTGAACATGACCAGAATACCTCATATGCATGCATGGAAATGTCATATGAAACTGTAAGACTTTGAGCTTTTCACCATTCTTTCTATGTTTTGAATGTGCATGTTGTATGAATGTGTGGTATGCACAGTCTGAGGTGGATGTGGGTGGCGCTCTATCACTTTCTGGTTTATTGCCTTCAGACAGGGTCTCTCACTGAACCTGGACTCAATGTTCTATGACTGGGCTGGTGGACCTGTGAGCCCCAGGGCTCATCCCATGCTCCCCCAGACTCTCGTTACTAGGATTACCGGCACACGACTATACACAGCTCTTTACATGGGTGCTGGGAATCTGAATTCAAGTCCTCATGCTTGCCTAGACTGTTCTTACCCCCACCAATGTCCAGACTGTTCTTACCCCCCCATGCCCAGACTGTTCTTACCCCCCCATGCCCAGACTGTTCTTACCCTCCCATGCCCAGACTGTTCTTACCCCCCATTGCCCAGACTGTTCTTACCCCCCATTGCCCAGATTGTTCTTACCCCCCCATT
>VZQC01002042.1:422084-442058 GCA_009823505.1 Rhizomys pruinosus | reverse complement strand
CCCCCCCATTGCCCCAGCCCCATAGTTCTTTCTCATGGCTTCATTTCAAGCCATTTTCCTGTCTTGATTTTCTCCTTTTATTTATTTTTATTTTGTTTTGTTTTATTTTATTTTTTGGTCTTTTTGAAACAGGGTCTCCCTGTAGCCCCAGCTGTCCTGGAACTCACTCTGTAGACCAGGCTGGACTTGAACTCACAAAGATCCGTCTGCCTCTGCCTCCTGAGTGCTAGGATTAAAGGCGTGGGCCACCATTCCCGCCTTATTTTTATTTTATGTGTGTGAGTGCATTGCCTGCATGTGTGTAAGTGCACCCATGCCGTGCAGTGCCTTTGGAGGTCAGAAAAGGTTATCAGATCCCCTGGAACTGGAGTTACAGATGGTCCTTAGCCACCATGTGTGTGTGCTGGGATTTGAACCTGGGTCCTCTGCAAGAGCAGCTAGTGCTCTGAGCTCTCTGTCCAGCCTCCCTTTCTTTTTTCAAAGAACAGAACAAGAGGTTTAAATTATGATTCAGATTAGGGAACTCCCTTAGAAATTGGCAATGAATCCGAATATGCTGACTCAGTTAGATGGTCTATAAGAATGAATTTGATTCATTGAAAAAACTAGATCTTTTAAATTTTCGGTTTCAGAGGCATTCCACTTCAGAGAGAGCAATGGGGGGGGGTGAATATGATAGGATGCTTTATATGTGTGTATGAAAATGTCATATGAAAGTGTTAGCACTCTGAGTATTATCATAAAAGATGGAGATTTAAGCAAAATGTACTTAGCCCGCTGTCAGGACTTCCTTATACTGAACTCTGGCTTCCCTGGCTCCTTTTATTTCTTCAAGTTTAAGTAGGGAGGATTATCCCCCGTATTTAAACAGTGAGCCAAGGACAGATCTTGTTACCCTCAGTGCCTATGAGACTTGTGTGAACTCAGGGCACAGAATAAACCCGATCCCTTCATCACTCACACAGGGAAAGGAAAGGACTTGTGAAGCTTGCAACGGCCTCTTGTCAAAGAGGGAGGGGAGAAATAGGGCGTGTGTGCCAGCAAATGCTGAATCACTTTGGGGCTCGCGGAGGGCAGGCTTCGTGGCCTGGCTCTGTGCTGCTCTGCAGGCGGAAGGTCCCTCCCTGGGGCCTGGCACTCCTGCTTCTTTCTGCCATCCCGTCTTTCCTTGCCCCTGCTCTGGACACTGTGCTCCATCCTGCTGAGCTGGGGTTTTTCAGTCCTCCAGTTGCCACGATCTGGGCGGCGCCTCGCTCCTTTGGGGTCCTTTAATCTTGCTTTGCGCCGAGCTCAGGCATCCTACCAGCTCAGATTCTTCCATCAGGGCTTGGAGACACGTCCTCGTCCACCTCTGACTGCCACAGTAGCAAGTTCATTCTTCTATGCTCAGTTTGAGAGCATCTCTGGGCGGCGCATCCCACGACCTGACCTGTGTGCCGCATGTTTGTCTGCAGCGCCACCACCTGGTCAGAAAGGGAAGGATCTTCGCCTTTCCAGGGAGTGAGCAGAACCCAAGCGCCTGCCAGCTGCTATAGGACGGGCCCTTCCTGCTCCTTCTCCATTTTCTGTAAAGGACGATGGTGTGTGTTCTCCCTTGCTAATGCAAACCGTTTCCTCTGAGTAAACGCAGTATTCGGATTTCTCTTGCTATAGTTTTGGTTTAAATAAACTGAAATGGGAGTCATCGCATACCCACGACCAAAAATCATATAAATTGGATTTCAAAAAATAAATGGGCTTTTGGCATGCCAGAAGGGTCAGGCTCGAAGGCTTTTCTCACACGTGTTCTCTCCACTAGCCTTCTAGCCATGTAGGTGCTACATATAGATGGGAGTCCGCTTCGTGGCTGTTTGGTAGATGGGAGTCCCGTATGCCTCCATGGAGACCCAGAGCATCTGGAATCCCAGCACCTGACGCTGAAGTCTGAGCACTGATAAATGCACACAGGTTCCAACACAGACTGCTCAGATGGCCAGGGAGTGTGTGCACACTCAGGGTGTGTGTGTGTGCAAGTGTGTGTGCAAACCTCGAGGTGTATGTATGTGTGTGCACCTCTCAGGGTATGTGTGCAGGTCTCAGGGTATACACATACGTGTGTGCACACCTCAAAGTTGTGTGTGCCTGTGTGTGCACATCTCAGAGTGTGCATGTGAGTGTGCATACTTCAAAATGTGTGTACCTGTGTCTGCACATTGTCGAGTATGTCTATAAACACGTCGGTATACATGTGTGTGCGTGTTTTCACATTCTTCTGAGCAGACTCTTTGAGACACTGAGAGATGTTAGGAGTTGCGGCTACTTATTTTTTTATTTTTTTTTATTTTTGTATGTGTCTGAGTGTACTGTCTGCATGTAGGTTTGTGCACCCGTGTCGTGAAATGCCGCGGAGGTCAGAAGAGGTCTTGGATTCCCCTGGAACTGGAGTTCTCCTGGAATTGGAGTTACAGATGGTTCTTAGCCGCCATGTGGGTGCTGGGGATCGAACCCGGCACCTAGTGGTTAAGAGCAGTTGGTGCTCTTAACCACTAGGCTATCTCTCCAGCCCCTGTGACTACTTATTTTTAATCTGAAATGCCAACATGTTTTATTTATTTATTTACATATTTTTTGAGACAGGGTCTTCCTTTATTCCCAGTTGGCCTGGAGCTCACTCTGTACACCAGGCTAGCCTTGAACTCACAGAGATCTGCCTGCCTCTGCTTCCCGAGTGCTGGGATTAAAGGTGTGCGCCACCTAAAGACGGTTCTTAGCCGCCATGTGGGTGCTGGGAATTGAACCCAGATCCTCTGCAAGAGCCGTCAGTGGTCTTAACCGCTGAGCCATCTCTCCAGCCCATGTTTTATTTTTGTAAGTAACACACAAAAAATTATTAGGAAGGTTATATAACATTTACAATTCTGTATGGTAGCAGGGTCTTGACCTGTGAGTTACACAACTAGAATTTGCCAAGGACATCAGGGGAAATGGTGGTGACTGCTTCAAGGAACTGGGAGAGCTGAATGAGGGACTGGCTATTCATCTTTCCTCTGGGGGAGGGGGAGTTTCCTGACCAGAGAGGACTGACATCCTTTCCTCCACATTGCATGTGTACAGGAACAGGGGAGCAGGGAGTGGGCCACCCCATCTTACCTGGACCCTGCCCAGTTGCTGACTTGACAGGAGGGAAAGAGGCTGCTTCCCCAAGGTAAGGTCCTGACCAGTGGTGTAGGCTAGCCCACAAGTGGGAAGGAATAGCCCATGTTCTCACTAAGGAGGACAGACTGCCATTAGGAATGCATTGGGTTGTATGTTTCTGTAAGCTTCAGTTCTGAGTGTGTAAATAATAAAGAGCTCTCCAAGTCTAACTAGAATCAAGCTAAGGGTGCTCTAAGCACAGTCCTCTATGGTGTTACGGGGTCTGAACCCATGCAGCTGATTAGGGCCTGCTGTTCATTTAGGCAGGCCCTCCTTCATGGAGTGGTGGGCCAGAGCAGGGTCTGGCTGCATAGAAGAGAGGCTCCAGGTCTCCTTAACTAGCCTTAGAATTTCCAGAGGTGATGAAATCTTTAGGGAGGAGGTGTAATGGAATTAGGGCATTGGAGGCGTGCCCTTGAGGAGGCTAGGGTGTTTCCCTCCACCGCTTGCTCCTATCATCACGGCAGGCTCAAAGCAATAGGCCCACGTGACCATGCACTGAAACCAGGGGCCAGGAGAAACCCTTCCCTCCTTATAAGGTGATTATTTCAGACGTTTTAGTCCCAGTATGTGAATCTGACTAACACAGATGGTTAGTTGGTAGTGAGGCCTTTGGGAAGTAATTGGGTTAAGATGGTAGAGTTGATGCTGGCTGTTCTTGCAGAAGATCCAGGTTCGAATCCCGGCACCCATATGGTGGCTAACAACCATCAAGGGATCTGAAACCCTCTTCTGTCCTCTGTGAGCACTGCATGAAACAGCAGATACATTTGCATACATACACGAAATACATGCATACACATGAAAAAAATAAAGCAAATAAAAAAGTAAAAGATGGTAGAGGCTTCACAGATAATGTCCTTATAAGAGGCCAGAGAGCTTTCCAGTTCTGTTGTATAAGAACCCAATAAAGAGACAGACACTCACCACACAGAAAAGGGCCCAGAACCTGACCATGCTGGGGCTCCAAGCTTGGACTTCCAACCCCTAGAGCATCAATAAATAATTACTTTGTTGTTAACCACCCAGCAGAGCCCATGTTTTTCAAGTGGATGGAAAAAGCAAAATTAATGATATAAGAGATAAGTTCTTTTTTATAAGCTCATTTTTTTCTGTATCTTTGGAAAAAGAAATGAGGACCTTCCAGTTCTGAACGATGTGGGAGTATTTTTAATGTGTAGCCCTGGCTTGGATACGGTGATGTAAACTACTCTGATGACAGCTCCGACCAGAATCCTGAAGCCCGGCTGGCCTGCTGTGACCGGAGCCACTTTGGGAGACAGATATTGCCCTGTTGTAAGATGAAGTGAATGGAAGACCTGACTTTTTGATTCACTTGTGACTGGCCAGCAGCTGTCAGATTTATTATTATTTCCATTTTAGATTCAAACACAGAGGCCGTCCTTGGAGCAGCCCGGGGCCAGCACATTTTATTAGTGTTGGATCCCTCCCGAGGGAGCCTCACACAGGTCACGTGGTGCTGTGTGGGCGAGAGGAATCGTGGCTTGACTATGATTTGGAGATCTTTTCCTGGTCCCAGGAGGTCAGTTTTCTGAAATCACGGAAGACGCAGTGTGCTGTGTTTGCTTTGCAGGAGAGGCTGTGGGTGGCCAGGGGTTGGGGGTGGAGTTGGGGCATAGAGAGGTAACATTCCAAGCTGGTCTGTCTCTGGAATCTCTTGCCCTTGGACCACTTCCTCCTGTGCTGCTCTCGACCGAGTCACCCAGCTGATCTGAGCCTTATTTCCTCATCTGTAAAGCCAGGGTTGGAGCGCATGGGAGACAGCATGTCTGGGTCAACAATCCTCTAGCAGTGGAGCCCTGCGCCTGAGCCACTGCTGACCAGGGGAACATGGGTCAGAGCTTTTGGAAGCCCCAGGAGGAAGCATGAATAAGCCTCTCATCACCGTCCTCATGCCCTCTGACCTGGAAGTTGTGCTGTTAAGAAATGGTCATAAGAAAATAAGCTCGCCCCAGAGACAGGGATTTATGCATGCGTTCATCTACTGCCAAAGAAACTTCTAGACAGGCTGATGTGTTTTATGAGCAAGGGCACTTCCATGAGCAGACAGTACACAAAAAATGAAATGCAGATGCCAATAAGTATATATGAAATAACGTTCACCCTCACCATCAGAGAACACAAGTCAAAACCACACTGGGCTTCCATCTCACCCTGTCAGAACTGCAGTCATCCAGAAAACAAATAACAACAAACACTGGTGACTTCGAACAAAGGGGACCTGCTGGTGGGAATGTAAAGTAGTCTGCCCTATAGAGGCTTCTCAACAACTAAAAATAGATCTGCCACTGGCCCAGCTACACCACCCTGGGTATTTACCTGCAGGACACTACTCATATACCTCAGAGGTGTCCTTGTCCTCAATGTTGGTTGTACACAGTTCACAGTAGTTAAATATGGAGCCAGCCAGTGTCCAGCAACAGAGGAATCAGAGAGGAAAATGTGGGACATAGACACAATGGGATTTTTTTTCAGCCATAAAAAACAAAAGTACCAAAAAACAACAACAACAACAGCAAAAAAAAACCCAAAAAACCCTCCAAAAGTACCTCATTTCCAGGAAAATGGATTTGACTGGGCATAATCATAGTAAGTGAATTAGCCAGTCTAAGAAAGACAAATATTACACATGTTCTCACATTTATGGTTCCTAATCCTTATGTAGATTCATAAAATCATATATGTACATATGTATTACATATGTGTACATGCCATGAAAGTAAAAGTGAAAGTGTCTAGGGGACAAAGGAAATTGACAGGAGTGGGGGGCGGACGTGGAGGCCAGAGGACACCGGCTAGGAAGGGTTCAGCATGCAGTATGTGCCTGTGGGAAAATTTAAAAATTCATTAGCGTAGTTGGGGGCTAGAGAGATGACTCAGCAGTTAAGACACTGCCGCTCTTGCAGAGGACCCAGGTTCGATTTCCAGCACCCACGCGGTGGCTAACAACCTATAACTTCAGTTCCAGGGGATCCTACCTCCTCCTCTAACATCACAGGAGTGCATGTTACATGCAGGCAATGTACTCATACACATAAAAATAAATTAAAAATTATTAAAAATTAATTAGCATAGTAAGGGTATTTCTCCATGCATGTATGGTGTATGCATATGTGTTCACATGCATGTGCTGGTGTACATGTGTGAATGCAGAGGCTGGAGGACTTTGTCATGTGTTTTACTTTATTGCTCTTCACCTTAGTCCCTAGAGACAGAGTCAGTCAATGAACTGTAACCTGACACTTTCCTGCTAGGCTGGGAGCCAGAAGGTCCCAGCATCCTTCATCCTTCACTCTATGCCCCACTCTGCACTGGGGTCACAGGTGCACGTGTCCACAGCACAGTTTTTATGTGGACACCCAGATCCAACTCAGAGCAAGAACTCTTACCCACTCAGCCACTTCTTTAGCCCTAGGTGAGCACATTTTAAAGCAAATTAAGATAATTTCATCCCTCAGTTGTGGTGGCACATGCCTTTAATCCCAGTACTCGGCAGGCAAGAGGCAGGCGGATCTCTGAGTATGCTATTTGTTATGTAGACCAAAGCCAGCCTGGTCTACATAGCAAATTCCAGACTAGCTGGGACTACAGGGAAACCCTGTCTCAAAAAGACTAAGAAAAGATAATCTGCTCAACAAAACACTGTGAAAGTTATACTGTCAGAATATTAGCACAGTGAATGTGATATAATATTTTACTCTGTGTGTGTGGTGTGTGCTCCTGTGTACATGTGTGTGCGGGTGCCTACACTCATGCATTCTCCTGTAGAGGCCAGAAGTTAATGTCAGGTATCTTCCTCTATTGCTCTCTGCCTTAAAAAAAAATTTAAGAAATGTATTGAATTTTTGTGTATTTCATACAAAACGTCTTAATCATCTTTACACCCCTCTAGTGCACCTTCCAAGCCCCTGCCAAGTTCCATGCTTTCTGTCATTTATGTTAAGGCCTATCCAGTCAAGTTAGTGTCCCCAGACGTTCCTCAGTGCAAGGTCAGTTTAGTCAGTATCTTTAGAGTCCCTCCCTTTAAGAAGATCAGCTGTCTCTCATCTAGCAGTAATCAGCCGCCATAGTTCTTGAACTAAGCCTGGGGTCTGCTGCTCGTTCCCCTAGTTCCGCGCTGGGTTTTGCCTGCTTGAGCTTGCATGGGTCTTGTGCTTGCTGACACCACTGCTGTAGATTCATATAAATCTTTTTTTTTAAAGATTTTAATTTATTGTTTTTAATATATATTTTATTGAATTTTTGTGCACTTCATACATCTTAATCATATTTAGACCCTCTCCCCTGTCTGTACCCTGCACTGCATTTCATGCATTTGGCCATATATATTAAGGCCTATCAAGTCAAGTTTGTGTCCCCAGATGTTCCTTGGTTCATCCACTAGAACCTGTTCAGCCATGAGGTAACAGAGTCTTCCAGGCGTCTGAGAACTTGTTTGTATGACTTACAGCCATGCTGACAGCATGCATGGTCCTGTGCAAATCCCACCTTATTTTTTGAGACGGGGTCTTTCACTGAACCTGTAGTTGGCTGATTCAGCGAGACCAGCTGGCCTGGGAGCTCCAGGGATCCTCTGTCACTGTCCCCAGTCCTGAAATTAGGGATGCTGATCCCCCATGTCTATCCTCTCTTGAGCTGCCTGCTGCTGTCCGTTACGGTATGCCCCTCTCCATTGTGGACCCAGTGTGGACACTAAGAAAGAATGAGGCAGCAGAAAACGAGGGGGCTAAAGCCTGTGAGTGTGGAATGGGCCTGAGGGTGTCCACTGTGACCGAGGCAGGGGCGCTGGGCCCATGACCCAGGAGTTTATTCTGACCGGCATGGGAGCCTTTTACTTTCTTGCTGCTGTGATAAAATACCCTGACAAAGGCAGCTGAAAGGAGAAAGGGTTTATTTTGGCTCACAGTTCCAGAGGGATCCAGTCCATCACGGTGGTGGTGGTGGGGGAACATGGCAGCAAGAGGTTAAAGCAGCTGGTCACATTGAATCTGTAATCAGGAAGCAGAAAGCAAAAAAGTGGGATTGAGCTTTAAAGCCTCAAGAGCCCCCACGCCCGCTTCCTCCAGAAGGCTCTGCCTCCCAGACGTTCCACAGCCTCCCAGCAGCACCAGCAGCTGGGTCCCAGTGTGAAAACTCAGGAGCCTGTTGGGGACATTTTGTATTCAAACCAACATGGGGAGGAAGGGAGGTGGGGGAGGAAGGGAAAGAAAGGAAAGGAAACAGAGGAAGAGGAGGGAGGAAGCAAGCAAAAAAGAAAGGAAGGAGGAGAGGAAAGGAAGGAAGGAGGAAGGAAGGAGGGAGGGAGGGAGGAAGGAAAGGAAACAGAGAGGAAGAGGAGGGAGGAAGCAAGCAAAAAAGAAAGGAAGGAGGAGAGGAAAGGAAGGAAGGGGGAAAGAAGGAAGGAAGGAAGGAGGAAGGAAGGAGGGAGGGAGGAAGGAAGGAAGGAGGAAGGAAGGAAGGAGGAAGGAAGGAGGGACCTTTTCTTTTTTCATACTATTCTGGGATTTTTCCTAACATGTGACCTCACCTCTGAACTCAGGGACAGAGAAGCCATGTCATGGACACCGGCTCCAGGTGTGGGTGGCTGGGGGAAGAGGTGCAGAGAGGGTGTAGGGAGTGGACAGGGCAGGCCCTGAGCTTCAGATGACCTCCCAGCTCCTTCCTCAGTCACTCCTTTGGTTACTTTCTAACACAGCTAAGAGGTAGACTCAGAGATAAAGGCCAAATCAGTCTGAATTTAAAAGTTCCAGGACAGCTGGGGCTACAGGGAGACCCTGTCTTGAAAAGACCAAACAATTAAAATAAAATAAAATAAATAAAAAATAAAAAAAAATAAAAGTAAACAAAGGCAGGCATTTATTCCAGGAAATATGCTCACTCTTGGGTGAATCCATGGCTTTTGGATGGAGGACCCCCAAAAAGTGCATGCCTGGGAGGCAGGGAGGGCCTTTTATAGGTCAGGGGAGAGGAGATGGTGACATATTGGAATCTGGCCAATTGGGTCAGGTCAGGGGCCTGAAGGTGAGTCTCTCTCAGATCCAGAGGTCTCGTGAGAGTATGGCCTGACAGGAAAAGGGAGGGTCCTTCCAGCCTATGCCATCTTGGATTTTCGTACCAGGCCCCCGACCTAACATCCCAGACCCTTGGGGTGTAGGGGGCAACGACTCTGCTCTGGCTTCTTCCTGCTGAGCTGGGACGTTTAAGGGAGAGGGAGTAGGGAGTAGGCAGGGCTGTGGGCACAGGGATGCAGGGATGTAAAGACCATTCTGGAGACCTCTTGGATGTGTTCCTGTTCAGGTGAGATCTGAGATAATAACAAGACAAAGGGACCTGGCAAGGGAGTCACAGCATCTGGCACCTGTGGCTGCAGGGGCAGCAGAAGAGAACCATGGCCCAGAAAAAGAAGGAGGTGGGAATGAAGGTGCAGAGGGCAAAGGCCGCCATGCCTGACCATTCAGATCTGTCCTTGAGGGTCTCTGGAAAACCTGAGAATAGTGGGTCCCAGCTGTTTGACAGACCATCCATCCTGGGTTGGGGGTCTCTTGAGTCTGGACAAATGGTACCAGTGTGGCTGGCTGCTGATGGTGTAGTAAGGATGACTATGTGCGGTCCAGTCCACCTGGGCTAAAGAGACTTAGGAGATAAAGGGTTTTTTTTTATTTTATTTAATTTTTATTGTTTTATGTATATATTTTTGTACAAGATTATGTTACAAATCAAATCTAGATCCATGTCCTCCTCCCTAACCTCCCCACCCCACCAGAGCTCTTGCATTCTGCCAAACCTGTTTTTCATCTTTTTTTCAGTCTTTCTCAAAATTCTCGATATAGAAGTTGACTGATTCAAGCAGAAGTTCACCCTTTCAGTCAGTTCTTTGACACAGTCTTTTCTGTTGTTGTTCTTGTTCTTTCCAATATGTGCCACTCCCAACTACTTGGACCAAAACTCAAGGAGCCTTGCACAAGAAATACTACTAGGTAATTGGTGCTAGCATCCACAGATGAGGGCTACCATTCATCTTTTGTTTTTCTGGGACTGTGTTACTTCACTCAGCATGATATCTTCTAGTTCCATCCATTTACCTGCAAAGTTTATACTGTCATCTTTCTTTACTGTTGCATAGAACTCCATTGTGCAGATGTACCGCATTTTCTCTATCCACTCGTCAGTTGAGGGGCACATGGGTTGGTTCCAGCCCCTTGCTATTGTGAAGAGAGCTGCAGTAAACATGGCTGTGCATGTATCTCTGCAATAAGATGAGTCTTGTAGGTACATACCCAGGAGTGGTATGGCTGGGTCAGGTGGCAAGTTCATTCCAAGTCTTCCAAAGGTTTTCCACACTGCTTTCCATAGCGGCTGTGCTGGATATCTTTAGTGTCAACTTGACACACCTGGGTTGAGGGAGCCTCAGTTGGGGAATTGGCTCCATTGGATTGGCCTGTGACCACATCTGTGGAGTATTGTCTTGATTGTCAAGCAGTGTGGGAGGGCCCAGCCCACAATGAGTGGTGCCACCCTGGGCAGGTTGTTGTGTACCTTATAAGAGGGCAGGCTGGACATGAGCCAGGAGAGCAAGCCAGTAAACAGCATTCCTCCATGGCCTGTGCTTCAGCTCCTGTCTCCAGGTTCCTGCCCTGAGTTCCTGCCTTGGGCTCCCTGAGTGATGAACTGGTGACCCAGGAGATGTAAGCTGAATAAACCCTTTCCTCCCCAAGTTAGTGTCGGTCAGAGTGTTTTGTCACAGCAATGGAAGACAAACTGGAACAGAAATTGGTACCAGAAGAGTGGGGTATTGCTGTGACAGACCTGACCTTGGTGTTTTGGGGAAGGATTGTGGAGATGTTTGGAATTTTGGGCTGGGAAGATCATTGAATACCTAAAGATCGTTGCTGTGGAGCTTGGAGCAGTTTTGCTGAAGGTTTTGTAGAAGATGGAGGCCTGGCTTGTNTGAAGAATTAAAGATGGCTGAGAAGCAAATTAAAACGTGTTCTCAACATCATTAATTAATTAAGGAAATTGCAAATTAAAACCACTCTTCTATATATCACTGCCCAGTTGTATAGCTAAGACCAAGGAAAACAATAAAGACAAACTATGCTGTGTGGACGGGGTTGTGGGGAAAGATGAGCACTCATCCACTGCTTGGTGGATGTAAACTTGTACAACACTATTATGGGAAGCAGTGTGGGCGATCCTTTCAAAAGATTCAACATGAGCAAATGGCTCCTATTTTACTTTCCTAGGATATTCTTTTTTTAAAACAACTCTGACAATACTTATTTTCCTATGATGGCAGGTTACTGATTTCTAATGCGAGTGCTAGCTCGGAGCTTATGGACAAAAGGTCTTCTTCGTGTTTTAATTTAAAAATTTAAGGTTTTCGAAAGTTAGTTTGTAAGAGGTAATTTGCCATTAATGAAGTAATTCAGGGATTCCACCTTATCCTGATAAATGTTTTTTGAAACACACATGGCACTTTATTTTTTTTCTATAAATACCCTATGTAGTAGGCACAGCTGGAGCCTGGGTCCTCTGAAGACAGTCTCTTTCAGAGATCAGAGGTCAAGGGGATGGAGGTCATTGTGATAGCATCAAAGGTGGCCTTTGTGAAGTTGCCCAGGGTGACAGGACAACCACTGGCTGATGTATAGTAGTCATTGATACCAGCCATCAGCAGCAGCTTCTTGGGAACAAGAGCAGAGATGATGCCAGTTTCTCTGAGGTCAAGGATGAGGCACACTAGCAGAGATATAGTTGTCTGTCATCTTCCATGGGTCAGTGTGGTGCTTGCCAATCTTGTTTCCACAGTAGGTTCTGCACAGGGACAGTTGAAACCTTGGCCAAGATGATGCCCCTTTGAATGGCAGTGGCTACCTCCAGAGCAACATGACCATTGTAATCCCAAATGGCAACAAAAGCCTTGAATGAACCTGGTCCACTGGCCAGCCAGAGTCTTCTTCTGCAGTGGCATGGTCTTTAAAACCTATCCTTAAGGGATGCTTTCAGGAAATTTTTAAATCTCAGATGCCTTAAAAGGGAAGAGAGAAAATAGGTACGTAGGAATCCTGCAGGTTCTTGACCATGTGGCCCAGGTTCTTGACTGGGATCCACTCCTTGTCTCCAGGTTTGCCTCCATGAGTCCCTCAATATTCTGACCATGGCCTTTGGAGACCACCACCATCAAATCCTTCACTAAAGCTACCACAGTCTCCCAAGCCTGGGCCTCCAGGCCCTCTGCTATATGGGTACCATCAGTGATTTGGTGTTTCCTGAGGAAGAAGACTGTTTCTATCAAGTAGTATATTTTTATTTCCTGTTTCTTGTTGGTTTTATTGTATTCCATATCATGTTAGTGCTTTCTTACAATATTGGTAGGAGAAACTTACCTTTCAGTTCTTCTCCAGGTTCCCGGACACTGTTTTCATTATCCAAACAGTTTGCAAGGTGATTTGGGGAAAGCTCTTTTGGGTAAGGGAGAGTTTTTCAGTTCTTATTCTACTTCCGAGATATCTGGCAGAGCAATTCTTTATCCCCTTAGAATTATTCTTGGGGATGAGAAAGGCCTGTAGAATTTGCTGCTGACTGAAAGATTAGGGACAAGAGAAGAGGAAAATACTTTAGGGCTAAAAGAAAGCAAAAACATGGAATGTAGAGGATGAAAAATGAAAGGTTTGCTCATACATAGTGATGAGAAAAAGAAAAAGAATAATTTCCTATAAAGGAAATATTACTTCAGAAGTTGTGGCTATTTACTGGAACTCTACGTTTTTTTTCGCTCATACTTCCCATCAGTGTAAGCTCTTTTCTGGGCTTTTGGTTAAGTACTTAGCACAGATTTTATTTCCCTTAATCATTTTTCTTGCACTAATATTACTCTCATCTCTTTTTTCATTTGACTGACTTGACACAAAGCACCTGGAGCTTCTTCAAACCTTGATTTGTTATTCACCCATCAACATGTCAAACTGTCATGTACTGAGACTGGTATGTGGGGATTGCTTGTGGCAGTTTTGATCTTTGCAGAAAGACATGACCATTTCCACAGGTATGCTTTGCCGACAGTACAACTTTGCAGCAATAATTGTATAATGCTGCCATGCTATCTCTTATTGTGGATGGAGAACAGAATTGTGTTAAACATATACTGATCATACATTTGCATTTTTCTTACATTATAGGAAAAATGAATGGATTGCAGATATGTTATCTATTTTATATTCAGAAAAATAGCAGGCAGTCATAATGTTTGCTTATTTGGGAAATCTATTACAGTATTTAATCAAAATAAAAACATATGTGTGGGAAAAATGACACAAGAAAACTAGGTTATATTACTCCAAATATGGAAAATAAATTCTTATACATTTTTGTTACTGTGCATAATATAAATCTGAAATTTCTATGAATGTATCTAAGATCTGCTTTTACTGTTGAGAATTAATGATTAAAGACATACACAGTCTCACACACTGTCAAACTCCAGTTCCTTTGGTTTTGTCTTCCTTGTGCCCGGAAACTTCATGGTCAACCAGAAACTTTAGGGCATCTATCAATGTAAGGCATCATTTCATTAAATATTCATCTAGACATTTCACTGGATCAAGCTGATAATCTTGTTTATCACTATATTTAAAATTTGAATGTCTGAAGACTTAATACCTGCCACCATAATGCTATTGGGAAAGGTCATAAAAAATATTCCCTCCCAGCAGTCCTTTTGTCATGTAGCTCTCATTGTAGGATGCTGACTCTGGAAATGTGTGCTTTAGTGACAAAGAAGCATAATTGCAGTTATCCCTTGCTTTTGGAAGATTTGATTTTGTTGCCTACTTTGGAGCTCCAAGCTTCTAATTTTCTAGATATCATAACTTTGTGATAAAATACTTCTTTCCTAATTTGTCAAATGTCAGAAATATTAGACCTGAATAAAACAGACATTTAGACCAAGCACAGCAATACTTTCCTTCGGTAAAGGGGTTGGAACTGACAGGTTCATACTGTAACTAGTCTAAAATCAAATGTTCCATACTAAGAAGAAAAATGCTACAGGAGACTGCCAATTACCAGGAAGCCTGAGATCCCGAGGTTTGTCATTGGCTTGGAAGTTCTCAATCCCTGTTACTATGACTAACAACTTCACCTAGCAAAGAAATTTATAAGTTGCTAGAGTTTAGCAATGCAAATTGATAAAGTAACAACTAATAAATTATTCTAAAATTTCTTATTTTTTAACCACCATTTACAATGCAGTTGTCACAGCTGAGAAACTATTTTTGTATTGTCCAAATATTTAGATTTTCAGGGAAATTATGTGGAGAAAACATTAAAATACTATTTAAGAAGGATGTTTTTCTTTTTCTCATCCAAGGCAACCTCCCCCCCCTGAGCCCATTATTGGTAAGTTGACACTGATATCAAATCATTTTGGTTTTGTTTCCATCTTTCTGACACCTACCTGCCTGTGTGTGTGTGTGTGTGTGTGTGTGTGTGTGTGTGTGTGTGTGTGGTGATGGGAGTATGTGTTGTTTAAAAGTCAAAAATTCTCTTCTAGGGATTTTGATAAAATAACTACATATAGAAAGAAAAATATTAAACTCTAGGTATTTCTAAATACTCCCTACTAATACCATTCAAATCAATAGCAACTTGGTAAAAAAACAACAAAGCTTTAAAAAGTATTTTATTTATTTTTGATAATTTTAAGTATGGATACAATATATTTTAATCATAACCCATTCCCTCTGCTCCCAGAGGTCCCCTAAGTCTCGCTCTGAAATTCTATCATCTTTTTGTTTTATCAACCACTGATTGTACTTTGAGCTGTCCCTATGAGCATGGGCATAGGGCCATCCACTAGAGCATGGGCAAACTGCAAATTCATTTCATCTTTTTGTTTTATCAACCACTGATTGTTCTTTGAGCTGTCCCTATTAGCATGGCCATAGGGCCATCCACTAGAGCATGGGCAAACCACAAAAGGCCAGGCCCCTAAAAAATGCTTTTCCCTTTGCCAGTAACCATCTACAGCCAGGACCTCTTAGCTAGGGGTGTAGCCCCAATGTGAGGGAAGGTTGATGTAGAGGTTCCATTTCTGGCTGTGCACTCCATAGTCATTGTTTTTTTTTTTCCTGCACTGTGACTAGCTATGAATCTCGTGTATCTGATGTTTACTATATTTAAGATGGTTTTCTGATGATTGTATGAACAGCTGCACCATATATATATATATATTCTCTATATATATATTATATTATATTCTATCGTATCTATCTGTCATCTATCTATCATCTAGTCATCTATCATCAATCAATAAATAACCATTTAATAGGCAGTTCAATGTTATGCCTACTTAGCAAAGTCATAGAAGAAGGTTCTTCCCTGGGGTCTATGAGCACTCCATCTGTTTACAGCCTTTTATCTAAGTTCCCTTTCATTGACTGGGCCTTAATTCCAATGAGAAAGCTTTTACTTTTAGCCATAACAGTCATGCCACTATTCCACAAATGAGCATATATTGGCTATCCATGCATTAGCCAGTCAATATATGCCCAGGGAGTGGTTCATATAGTGTGTTCATCTTTTTTTTTGAGGGACCTTCATATCATACATATATTAATACATTTTGGTTCTTTGCATAAACCCAATTGCGTTACTCATCTTTATACTTCCTTACCCAGGAGTACCCTCTCATAGCTCCCCTACTGGATCTCATACCTTCGTCTTTATGACCATTGATCAGTTAGTAGTGTCCCTTGATATCCCTCAGTGCTTCTTCATACCCCAATGGGGTCCAGTAGGCTTATTTTGAATTCATTCCCTCCATTTAAGAAGATCGGCTCTTCCTCTGTAATAATCAACTTCCCAATAGTTCTTCGAGTAAGATTGGAACCTGCATTTTTTTCTTTTGACAGAACTAAAGCCCAGGTTTCTTAGGTTGTTTATTCTTTGATGCTTAGGTTTTTTTTTTAAGTTCTTTGCACAGTCTAGATATTTATTAGTCTTCTTTGCATCTGTGGCTGGTGAATATTTTCTCCTACTCTGTGGACTTCCTCACTCAACTAAATGTTTGCTTTACTGTACAGAAGGATTTTAATTTCATGTGGTGCATTTATCAATTGTTGGTGTTAATTCCTGAGCAAATAGAGTTCTACTATAAAAACCTTCAACTGTGAACACGTCGAGTCTCATCCCTACATTCTCTTTTAGCAGTTTTAGAGTTTGGGGTCTTATATTAAAGCCTTTGGTCATTTGGAGTGGGTTTTTTTCAGGGTAAAAGATCAACAAAATAGGATAAAAGACTCAAGTTTAAGTCCATGCAATTTTAGCTGCCTGATTTTGGACAAAGATGCCAGAAGCACATACTGGAGCAAAGACAACATCTTCAACAAATAGTGTTGGGGGAAACAAAACTTTCGTTTTTATTTTAATGATAATTATTTTTAAAAAGAGTGAGATTGAAAAGAACTGTTACTATTAACTTTTGCTGTTTTAAATAATGATCCTAAAGTACTCCTATAAAGAAATGAATTCATGGTGGGTGTGGTGGCCTTCTATTAATCCCAGGCCTCTAGAGTCAGAGGCAAGTGGAGCTCGCTGAGATCCAGGCCACTCTGTCACATTGTGACCTTCAGCAGGTGCGGGGGACGAAGGAACCCTTGCCAAAAAAAAACCAAAAACAAAAAATCAAAACACAAACAAAATACACATGGAAAAACAAAAGGAGTAAAGTCAAAGGCTGGATAATTGGGTTCAGCAATTAACAGCACAGGCTGTGGGCGCAGAGGACCCAGGTTCATTCAGTTCACAGCAACAAAGTTCGGCAACTTACAAACTGCCTATATCTCCAGGGAATCTGACACCCTCACTGGACCTTGGCTGCAGCCACTGAACTCATGCATGGACTCATGCCAACAACCTTCCCACATATGCATAATTAAAAATAAAAATAAAAGAAATGACTTTAGGGGCTAGCAAGATGGCTCCGCAGGTATTGTTTGAATATAAAATGTCCTCTAGCAAGATAGCTCCGCAGGTATTGTTTGAATATAAAATGTCCTCCATAGGGCTCATGTGTGAGAACACTTGGTTCCAACTGGTGGTGATGCTTAGGAAGGATATGGAATACTTTCAGGAGGTAGAGCCTTGGTGTTGTAAGTATAACACCAGGGGAAGACTTTGAGATACTATAGCATGTACATGAGTGCGTGCACGTCCACACACACACATGCAATCAGTAAATGTAATAAAGATAGATAAATGTCCCTACTACTATTATAATAAGTGTACTTTGTTGTATTGTAGTTTATTGGAAACTTAATTTTACTGTATTTCTATAAATATGAAAATCACTTGCTTATTCATGGTGAATTAAGAATGAGAGCTTACTCTTTCAAAACTATAGTATATACATGGACTATGTACCGTATACTTCATGAAAGGTATATTGGGAGGTCATAATGCTTCTTTTTAAATATTTTTTTTACTTTTATTTTATTTTTGGTGTATGCATGTGTTGCCTGCAAATATGTAAATGCATTCATGTTGTGCAGTCCCTGTGGAGTTCAGAAGAGGACTACAGATCCCCTGGAACTGGAGTTATGAAAGCCATTAGAGACCATGTAAGTGCTGGGAATGAAACATGGGTCCTCTGCAAGAGCAGTCAATGTTCTCAACTGATGGGCCTTTTCTCCAGCCCACAGGGTACTTCTTATATCTTTAATAAATGAAGAGTGCCCTATTGTTGGTACTTTTCATTTATGTGGTGGTAAGTGTTTATACATGTTGTTTCCTTCATGTTATGAGCTGTATGTTTAGATGCAGTGGTTGAAAAGATTGGAGCCGGAGAAAATCCAGTGATTTCGCCTCTGAATTGAATCTACATTTTCAGCAGTTTGTTTTCTTAAAACTACTGTAAAAAATGTTTGTGATTGAAACGTACTAGTGTAAACAGTCTTTGGAAAAAACATGACAACAAACCAGAATTAACCATGAAAATATTTTGCTTTTAAACAAACAATCTATTTTTATGCGTTAAGTTTTTTTGTTGTGTTGCTGTTGTTTTTTTCTTTTTTTTTTTTGTCGTCTTTTTGAGACAGGGTCTCCCTGTAGTCCCAGCTGTCCTGGAACTCACTCTGTAGACCAGGCTGGCCTCGAACTCACAAAGATCCGCCTGCCTCTGCCTCCCGAGTTTTAAAACTCATTTCTCAGCTGAGTGTGGTAGCACATGCCTTTAACCCCAGTACTTGTGAGGCAGAGGCAAGCAGATTTCTGTGAGTTCAAGGCCAGCCTGGTCTACAAAGTGAGTTCTAGGACAGTTGGGGTTGCAGAGAGACCCTGTCTCAAAAAGACAAAAATATTCATCTTTCTTCCCTGAAAGTGGCCTTTCTTAACCCACCTTTTCTGGCTCACGTACTGAGTACTTGAGGTTTACTATTTATATACTGTTAACTATGAAATTATATAATATATATTTTCTCAAAATGAAGTGCAATTTTGAAAATGCTTGCCACTTAGCAGTTCATTGTGCACAAAATGGTATCTTATCTACTTCAGTATTTATATTTTATGGTAACTGTGGATTATGGATGATAAAGCAGCAACATTTTTTGGAGATCTCACTTGGAGAGATTTTGGGGGATCAGGGCTTTTCAGAGGCATGAGTTCATCAAATCATTTGTTTCACTGTCTGTATCGCTGGAAAGAACTGATGAAGAAACTTCTTTAACCTTCCTATATTTGGTCCATCCACTGAACTCAAACTACATGACATGCAATAATATAAAAGTAAATAACCTTGCCTTCTTTATGAAGTGAAGTGAGCTATCTTCAGTGTTTCTCAAATTTTAATGTGTATTCAAATCATTTGGGGTGCTTGGGACAGGCAGAATTTATTTAAGTCTGAGGACATTGAGGCTGTGTTTCTAACAAGTTCACGAGAAGAAGAGCAACGAGGAAGGAGCAAGAGGACAGGTCTGAGTGGTCAGCTATGACCATTCAGCCTTTGCCCTCTGTACTTTTACCCTTCCTCTGCTCCCCCTGCTGCCACAGGTACCAGACTCTATGCCTGGTTGCCTTTTGTCTTATTACTGTCTGATGCTCTGCCAGATTCGACATATTGCTGGCATGTCCATGCTCAGGATGCCTGGACGGATGAAACTGGAGAGCCCACGTTTATACCCTGTCCTCCAACCAAGATCATCTAACAGTAAGAGGAGTCTCTCCAAACTCAACCAGAAGATCCCTGATCTTAGCACTGGGTCTTCTCTGCTTCTTGTAGGAACATTCCAGGAGGTCTCCAGAGTGGTCTTTATATCCCCATATCCCTGTGCTCACAGCCCTGCCTACTCTCGACTCTCCCTCCAATGTCACAGCTCAGCAAGAAGAAGTCAGAGCAGAATCATCGCCCCCCTATAGCCTAAGAGTCTGGGATGTTAGGTCAGGCCAGGGTGAAAAGCCAAGATGGCATAGACTGGAAAGACCCTCCTTTCTTTTCTGGTCAGCCCAGATTCCCATGAGACCTCTGGACCGGAGACTCACCTCCAGATCTGACCCCCCCCCGACCTGGCTTAATTGGCCAGATTCTAATAGGTTACCATCTCCCCTCCCCCTATAAAAGGCTCTCCCTACCTCTCAGAAGCACGTTTTTCACAGCCCTCTGGATGACCCAGCTGGTGGATTCACTCAAGAGAGAGAGCAGCATTTCCTGGAATAAATACCTACCTTTATTTACTTAAAGAAAAAAAAAAAAAGTACAGCACTTGGAAGGCAGAAACAGGCAGA
>VZQC01002042.1:360696-420351 GCA_009823505.1 Rhizomys pruinosus | reverse complement strand
TTTTTTTTTGAGACAGGGTCTCCCTGTAGCCCCAGCTGGCCTGGAACTCACTCTGTAGACCAGGGTAGCCTTGGGTTCACAGAGATCCCCCTGCCTCTTCCTCCGGAGTGCTCGGATTAAAGGTGTGTGCCACTTGGGCTGGAGAGATGGCCTAGCGGTTAAGAGCGCCGACTGCTCTTACAGAGGACCCGGGTTCGATCCCCAGCGCCCACATGGCGGCTGAGAACCGTCTGAAACTCCAATTCCAGGAGAACTCCAGTTCCAGGGGAATCCGAGACCCTCTTCTGACCTCCGCGGCATTGCACGACACGGGTGCACAAACTTGCATGCAGACAGTACATTCATACACATACGGAAATAAATAAAATAAAAAAAAATAAAAAAAAATTATTAAAAAGAGAATATAAGAGAATTCTGTATAAGAGAATTTGACTATAAGAATATATGTTTATCAACACAATGGGGCTGGAGAGGTGGCTCAACAGTTAAGAGCTGTTGAGCACTGGCTGCTCCTGAAGAGAACAGTGTTTTGGTCCCCAGAACCCACATCCTGGCTAACAACTGTCTTTGTCTGGATCCAGGGGGCTCTGACACCCTTTTCTGTACCCCTTAGGCATTACAAAGCACAGGTGCACTTACATATATGTGGCCTAACACTCCTACAAATAAAACATAAATTAACTAAAAATTAAAGTTTAACAACACAATATCATGAAAGTTATGGAAGTTTGCTCTCAAAAGTACAGCTATCCTGAAATAGGAGAATTCATCTCTTTGTTTGGTATTTTTGTGCTAAAAGGTGAGACGATGATTTAGAAAGAAATGCAAGTAGACTTGGTTTCAACACCCTTCACCCCCGACTCGGTGACAAGCCTTTTAGAGAGATGATAAATGTAATATTTCTGAACATGAATTTCTGTTCTGGGGAGGGGGAACCCAATTAACCAAGGTAAACTTCCTTCTATTCAAACACTCCAGAAAGATAACACCAGTCACAAATGTTAAATATCTGTTTTGCTTTTCTTTGCTTACTCATGCATTTATTCAACACTTGCTATGGCAGTTTATCTAAAATTAGGTCCAAAGTAATTTAGGCAGCCATGCCCTATGTGAGAGATTCTGTAGAAAGCTTTAAATCATAGTGGCAGCCATTAGAACTTGCTTAAAGGAAATGCATTTCTGAATAACTCCAGAGGAAACAATAGAAAAAAGTAACTATGCTTATGTCCATAAGATCTCATAATGAATTACTCAGCACTTAGGTATCTAATTTTAAAAGAATTGAGTAGGATATATTATTTTCTGTGTTTTGTGTACCTATTTAAGAGAGAATAATAGCACACCTTTATTGAGCATTTATTCTGTGTCAGGTAAATGTTTTGGAAGTTGAATGTTGTACTATTCAATATTGAGGATCTATTTTGAATGGAAACATTGCATGCTGCCTTCCTTTTACTGATGAGGAAATTCTAGCATAGATGAATTAAATAAGGTTTACCATCATCATATAGGAAGTTAGTGGGGGGAAGGTGTGACTTGAAAAGGCAGTGTTATGTTTCCAGCACCCAGGTGCCTATCCTCTGTGTGTGTTCTGCCCTATCACTGGCTACTGTATATCATGAATATTGATTTGTTGTTTTTCCATCTATCACATGTGTCTCAAAGTCATTCTAAAAATGATAACGTAGACTTTGAGTAAGAGTTGGCACTTCTGAAAATTTCTTAAATTGGAGAAAATACAAGGAATTTTATTATTAATGAACTGGTTAAAGATTTTAAGCATGCCAAGAACTATGAAATGACGGCTCTCTGCAATCCATGAATTCAATAAATGAGTGCTTGTATCTTATGTCAAAGTATGTTGATGAACTGATTTAACTTAGGGAATAAGAATGTAGATAATTTATAATATTATAAACAATATGAATGCTTTTACCCTGAAAAAGATTCAGAAACTTGGGAATTTAGAATGTATTATTACAAGGTTAAAGAAGTTTAGAATGTTAATGGCACAATTATAAAAATATTTATTTATTTATTTATTTATTTTGCATATATTGTCAATTTCAGGAACTTCTTGAGACTGATAAGGAAGGTTTGCTTGTACAAGGTCCTTTCTGGAAGGAGTGTTCCAACTTAAAATTTTCCGATACTTAGAGAGCTTCCCTCTAGGATGGAATGTTTTGATTCAAAGGACATTGCTACAGAATAAAAGGAAGATATATGGAATAAACTACCCACTTTCTTTAATAAATTACCATACTTGTCTTATTATATTCCTTTATCACTAAATAATTGCATGAAATATAATTTCAATATTATGAATGGCCATCTTAAGTGTATGTATTATGTAATACATCTCCAAAGATTTAGCAGATTTTTATGGCTTTATGTAAAATTAGCTTGATATAATTAGGTGTTATTGTTTTGAATTATTTTTGTATTGATCCTTCTTAATTTTCACATTTTATTAAATTAATTAATTAATCAATCAATTAATTAATTTTTGGTCTTTTTAAGACAGGGTCTTCCTGTAGCCCCAGCTGTCCTGGAACTCACACTGTAGACCAGGCTGGCCTTGAACTCACAAAGACCCGCATGCCTCTGCCTCCCAAGTGCTAGGATTAAAGGTGTGCACCACCACACCCGGCTTTAAATTTATTTTAACTTACTTATGAAACTCCAAAAGTACATTATTTAGGGTACCATGTGATGTTTCTATGTATGTGTCATATTTAACCAATTTTAATATTTATCTTGTCAGTCATTTAATATTTCTTTATGCTATCACAACTTTCAAATTTTGAAAAGTTGTTTTTCTTTCCCTTAGCTTTTTGAAGAGTCCAGGTACATACTTGTTGTCCATAATTGCATACTGTATAGTAACATACCAGAGCATCTTCAGACCATTGATAAATTAGAACCCACTGGTGAACTTCTCTCCATTCATCCATTCCCCAGATCTCCTCAGCATCTCTTAAACATCATTCTGCTCTCATCTTCCATGATGTGAACATTTTTATGTTCCACATTATAAGTGAGAACATGCCGTACTCAAGTATGTAAACCTAGGTTATTTTACTTAGCGTGATCTCCAGTTCCACCCATGATATTGATGTACAGCCAGATGGAGTATTAAGGAAAATGTGGATTTTATTTCTTGTTTTCTCTCTCTATCTCTGTCAGCAAAGTTCATCTGGAAAATGTGTGGTCAGAAAGCTAACACAGCTAGCAGAAAACACTTGTCTTGTGTCCTGACCAAACCTCCTCAATTCATTGGATAGAAGCTTCTGTAAGTACTTTCAAACAGGATTTTTTTAACATTAGTTTTCTTTCTAAATTTATAATAATTTGTGCAATTCTGAGAATTTACTAATAGGCAATCAATATATAAGTATCCTTTTCAATGTAACTTAATGCTTAAGGTAGAAAATATATGTATTACTTCCCATCTGGGTACAGGCTTTGGGGTTTGAGACCACTGGATAAGGCTGTGGCCTAAATAAAATCCCCGATCCTTGTACACTCCCAGTGACCTGGCTGATCTTTCCTGCAACAGTCTGAGTGATATGATTTCACTGTTTTTAATGTATGAATAATATTATTACATTGTGCTTGTTCACCACACTTTGTTCATGCATTTGTTAGTTCATGGACACAAGTTGTTTGCCTTTCTTGTCAACTGTGAAGAGTGCTACAATACAGTATAAATGAGATTCTGTGTTATTTCTATGAGTTAACCATTGGTCAGATGCATAGCTTGTCAATATTATTTTGGATTCTGTAGGTCATTCTTGCAAGCTGATGAGTCCTTTGATTTCATAAAGTTAGTAGTTTGATGTATCTTCACGTGTCTATTTTCTGTTTTGCTTCTCTTGCTAATAAGGTTTTGTATTCAAAAATTTGTGCATAATTCTAGTTCTTAAATAGTTTTCTATTTCAAGGTATGAAAGTTTAAAGATTTGAATTTGTATTTTCTTATTTTCGAAAACCTTTACACTGCCTTTTTTCTATAAATACAAAGGTTTTTCTACTTTCATTAATAGTGACAGACCTATAAGTTTATTCTCAGTAATTCACACTTATTTTGTTAATTTTCTGGTCATCTATTCATTGTTCCTGGTGAGCTGTAAAGGTGGAATGGGGAATTATTATCATAAATATTTTATTTCTGATGGGAATTTTAAATATGTGTATGTGTTAAATTTATTTATTTAATTATTTAATTTTTCATACAATTAAAAAAAAAATCACTGATCAAGCCAAGTAGAAAACTGTCACTTTGGGGCTGGAGAGGTGGCTCAGCGGTTAAGAGCGCCAAATGCTCTTGCAGAGGACCGGGTTTGATTCCCAGCACCCACATGGCGGCTAAGAACGGTCTTTAACTCTAGTTCCAGAGGAATTTGATGCCCTCTTCTGACCTCTGCGGCATTGCACGAAACGGGTGCGTCAACCTACATGCAGACAGTACACACTCATACATATAAAAATAATAAATATCCATTAGCTGCTTAGTTCACAAGCTGAGTATCTCAGCTGTCCTCAGTCCACATTGGGAGGCTAAAAAGTAAAAAAAAACAAAAAACAAACAAACTGTATTTCATGTCATTGAGGAGTGTCTAAAACAGTGGCATCTACAGAGCATGTGTGACTGCCTCTAAGAATTTTTGTCTTTGTACTAAGATCTCAAGTTTTGTGTCTGCATTACAGTTTATCTGGTCTTATTATTTATTTCTGGTTGTACTTTCCTTCTGGATGCTTAAGGCCATACAGATAGCCCAGATAACCCAGATTAACCAAGGTTTTGTTTTGTTGAGGTCAGTTGAGGATCTGGTCCTCAGGGGTCTCTAGGGTTTTTTTGGGGGGGTCGGGTGGGGGGAGCCCCTTGCTTCTTTCAGCTCCTCATCCACCAGTTCCATCCTTTTGAGGACAAAGTCAGGTCTAGCTAGACCAGGTTTTCTTTTCTGAAGCTTGAGCAGACTTTCCTCTTCATAGACTGGACACCGAATGAAGTCCCCTTAATGCCTCTCCAAGACCTCCCTGAACAGGAAGAATAGTGACCCACCTCTGCAGGACTTTTCAAGAGATGCCCCATGTATAATCCCCTAAGACTTGGTTGACCTCTGAGGGCAAGGAACAAAGTTGTCCCCCAGGTCTCTCAGCCAAATTGGTAGGGACTTCAGGTATTGTCGTTAAGCACCCAGAAAGGCTAAGTTGCACCAGCCCATTACATTGCACCTATATTAACATTGTATCCTTTGGAAACAAAATGTATGTTATTTCCATAGCATATTTCTTGATTCACATCTTTCCATTTTAATCCCATATTACTCTAAAAGATGCACACATGTCCTCCATCATATAATAAAAGCCCAAGGTGGAAATTCAGCCTCCTCAGAAGATGGACTGCCATTGTTGGATTACTTCGGCAGTATCATGGAGGCCAATGCAGGGGGATCAAGACAGGACATGTGCTTACTGGACTTCATTTATTTGGGGGCACAATATTTAAAGCAGAAGCATGCCAGTAAGGGTTTCCTTCTGCATAAGGTTTTTTGGTAGTGTAATGTCTTAATCATAGTCTACCATCAAATATTTCAGGAATATCTTTAATGTTTAGATAGTATATTAGTAGCATGCAATAATTACATCATAGGTTCTCAAGAAGAGGAAGTCTATTGCAAGGACCTTCTTTGCTGCCAGTTATCATAGGCTGTTTAAAGTTAGAAAACTGAATAGCAACTCTGAATATTGTAGAAATGCCCTTTGCTCAGTAATACTTGAGTTGTTGCAATATTAGATTACCCATTTGGTTGTTACAGAAAATCCTTAACTGTAATTGATGGTTGTTGCCATAATAGTATATTGCCTGTATTTCTACCTCTAGTAATGGGCTTTATGTGCTAGATTTCAATATTCTTGAGCCTGGGCAAGTGCACAAGTCTTTTTAAAAAGAAACATGGTTTACTTGCACAAAACTGATCAGATTTAAGAGATGGTTAATGCCCTTGAAGTGGTTTTTGCGGGTGTGAAACAAATGGTGAAAATTTGAATTGTTCCCTTATTATAGTATTGAAATGAAGTCTACTTAATTTATCATGTCATGTTCATGCCCTGATTTTATATACTTGTATCTATCAATAAACATTGTGAAAAAATATAATAAATCAAAATTAAAAAAAGAAAACTGTCACTTCATTTGACTAATATCTTCTCTGTTAATCAAGAATTATAGCTCTTGGAATACTGAGTTCCAGTTTGCATTAATATTCTATTCTCTGTAATAGTATTGAATAAAATAATAAAATGGTCATTTCATGAAAAACAAATCTATAGATTTTCTTTCACATAATACTGATTTTAAATATACCCCTATTTAGAGAGAGATTTTAAGGCAGAACTTCACAACCAAATTCTTTACTGAAAATGAAAAAAAATTCCTCATTTTTTACATTATTCCTGCATAAAATTTTAGAATTAGATTGGTATTAGTTTTAAGCAAGGGAAGGTAGATAAAGCTTCTGCCAATCTGAGCTTCCAGACTGGCATAGACTAGCTGGCCATCCAGGAGTCCTCCTGTCTCCACCCATGAAGCACTTGGGATACTGATACATACCACTGTGCCTAGCTTTTTTGGGTAGTAGTTAATCAAAATCTAGTCTTCATTCTTGCAGAGCAAGCACTTTATGAACTTTAGCCCCCAACAAATCCCCTTCCATACAAAGAATTCAATCATTTTAGTGCAATCTGGTTTAGGATATGAAAGCTGTGTAGGGGCTAGGAACTGACATTTCCCTTTAATTCTAATTTTCATATATTTTAATTTCTTTTAAACAATATTTCTACCAAGTTTTGTGCATTTCATATAATGTTTTTTTTAATGAAATTTAGACAACCATCTCAACTACACACCCCATATACACCCCCACCCCTGGATTTCATGCATCCTGTTATATATGTTAAGTCCTATCTGGTCAAACATTTGTACCCAGATGTCCTTCAGGAGAAGTTCATCTACTGGAGTTTAGTCATCCTACCTAGAGATGTGATAGAGGAAGACACCCAATGACACCCTTTATGTCCACTTATGCACACATAGGCTAGTGCATCTGCACACAAAGGTAAACATACATATGTGTGTGGTGGTGTGTCATAACCAAAAGATATTCTAGAAATTTTTCATATTTAACATTTTTTTAAAAATATATCGTACTGAGGAAATAATTAGACTGTATTGGATTGAATTATATTTTGTTTTGTAATCAGAATTGATTGTGTTTTGTTACACAACAGGTTTGCATTAAAGTTGTACAAATAAAAACAAATAAAAAAGGCAAGGCAATTGTTAAAATTGACTGAAAGCATTATCCTAATAGGAAATATTCATCACAGGTGTATTTTAAAATTCAAATATGTCATGACATACATAAAAAGAAACAGTAAATCTTTTGCTACATGTTTGATGAAATTGCACTTAAACATAAATTTCAGTGAATTTAATGTGTTGAAACCCATTCTAAAATATAAGAGACTGGAAACTAAGGCACTGAAGGAAATAATTTGAAAGTTAGATGGCATGCCTGTTTCACTTAATAATTTTAAAACAAGGAGAAAAGTAGATGGAGTGTTCACAAAACTCATAGCTATTGACAAAATGAAAGTATTTCATATTCTATGGTGACCATATAACCAAATTGTATATAAAGAGTTAGAAATATGTGGAAAATATTATAAAATAAGATTCATACCTAGAGAAAAATAGTTTGACTATAGGATGTTAAGATGATGAGACAACTTAGAAATCAGTAAAACTGAATTACATTGAAATTCTCTAAAAGCAAAGTTGGAAATGAGCCTATCTCAGGGTGCAGTATTAAAGTCACAAAGATTATATTTCCCTACCATGGGTAGGTAAAACAAATTACAAGTTTCTCACAGGTCAACAATATGGCCCTGGAAATTGCTACAATTCCTTCTTCTTTTTTCCTTAGAATATCAAGGACACTTATTCAGCTTCTGACCTGTGCAGTAGATTAATTTTATAATCAGATGAAATCATAGAGTCTCAAAGTACCAATCATCATGATAATAGAAGCAACATGTTTTGGATTAAATATGTTGTGTTTACACTTTTGGTTTGAGTTGATAACCCTACAAAATCATATGGAGATGCCCAGTAAGGAGACAAGAAGCTTGAGTATCTGTCTACAGTGATATTTTAGAGAATTTTACAGATATTTTAGCTCTGCTATTCATTTAATATTGGGTAGTCCATATTAGATAACTACAGATGGCCTTCAATGTGAATATAATCTTTGTATTGTGTAAATCAAAAATATCTTACAATTCCTTTTCAAACAGAAGATTTTTATTAGATGTTCCCTGGGAAACTCAGGATGCAGATGGTAATTATAGAGGGAATCAAATACAATGTCAACATGTACATGCATGTATTCCTTTATGTTAAAGAACAAGAGTGAGCACATGAGCTTGTATGGAAATAGAGACCTACCATTCATATTGCATGCAGCTTATGTCCATCTAAAAGATAGGATCTATCATCCTCTTATAATTAATGTGTTACAGGGTCATTTTTCCTTAATGTGAAAGATATCTGTGTATCTCCTTAACTTTTTCAAAAGTCTTGTTTCTAAAACATTTGTAAGACATCGGTATTGACTTGATATCCATCAAATTATTGACAATCAAAATATTGATTCTTTTAATTTCTGAACTTGCACTGAAGAATGGTTGGGGAGAGTAATTTTTCACAATATACTCTAGCAAAAATGACAATGTATGAATCCCGGGAGCAAGAAAAGGGGTTCAATGAGGGTGTCAATGGAGAAGTGGGTATGAAGGCGATCCAAACTGATTGAAAAATTTTGTATGAAATCACAAAAATTCAATTTAAAAAGTATTATATAAAAATAATAAAAACAGAATGCTGTTAATAAATAAAAGGTGCTTCTTACCACCAGAAAATAAAAAGTTACTTCTACTTTGGAATTAATAACTTCTCAAGTTTATTTTCTGAATAAAAAGGTAATGCAAAACAAAAAAACAAAAAAGAAGCATGAAACCATTAAATAAATTGACCCTCTTCTGACCTCCGCGGCATTGCACGACACGGGTGCACAAACTTGCATGCAGACAGTACATTCATACACATACAGAAATAAAAAAAAATAAATTAAAATGAAATAATAGAACCTTAAAAAATAATGAAATCACACGAAGTGTAAAAGATCACTCTTACTATTTTTAAATCCAGAATATTATGTGTTTCAGACATCATTTTCTCCTCATTGGATTTTATTCACTTTATTGATAATGATAACTTATTCAGAATGCATTTCAAAGTTGGAATTACGGGGTTGGTGAGATAGTTCTGTGATTAAGAGAACTTGGTGTTCTTGCAGAGGATGCCAGCACCTTCATGATTGCTCCATTATACTCTTCTGGCCTATCTAGGAAGTACATACACATCAGGTAGTCCTCCACAGAGGCAAGCAAAACAGTTCTACAAATATAAATGAATAAGTAAGTAAGTAAATAAATAAATAAATAAATAAATAAATAAATAAAATGAATTAGAAAGACCAGGCTATAAAAATTGCCAAGCATCATCTCACCATTTTATATGGTGGACTATGTTTGCCCAGGAGACATTATTTAGCCTGTAGATGTGAGTGTCACTTTACTGTAGTTTGAGAGTCATAATTCTTTGAGGGGTGGGTGTTTCTTAGGAAGTTAATGAGGCAGTGCAGAGAATGTTCCCCTTATTGACCCCTCATTCCTTCAGAAGTCAGAGTCATCGACTAAAGTTTTCAAATTTACCAGAAACCACACACTCACAAATACACACACACAAGCACACACACACACACACACACACACACACACACACAGACAAGCACACAAACAAACACAGACACAGATATGTGTAGCTATGTGTATGTGAGTATATATGTGTATATTATGGATATATGAATAAATTATATGCATCAGCTTATCAATATTTCTGTGTACATGCATGTATACGTGGAAGTAGAAGCTACTAGCTGCAGTAGATGCTATCAAATCTACTCAAGTTTCTCCATAACTAGGGATGGTTCTATAACAAGGATCATTACAGGATCCTTTTAGACCAATGTCTTTTCAAGCCTAAGCCAATGCTCAAAAAAATAGAAAATCATAGATCTTATTAGTATTTTATTTAGTGATAATAAAATGAATTATCTAAAATAGCTACAGAATATTAACAAATATAGTACATTTTATATTCATTTAATACTCATAACTTTTAAGCCAGAATTATTCTTATTAACAAGGATGTATCATCTATATTTAGCATCAGTCAAATTTTAAAGTATTTTACTTTATTATTTTTTATTTTTTATGTATATGTGTAATGCTTACATTTAAGTAGGTGCCCCCATGTCATGCAATGTCCATGGAGTTCATAAGAGGGCATTTGATTCCCCTGAACTGGAGTTATAAACAGTTCTTAGCCACCATGTGATTGCTGGCAATCAAACCCAGGTCCTCTGCAAGAACAGTCAATGCCCCAACTGCTGAGCCACCTCTCCAGCCCCAGCATTAGTTAAATTTAAATCTTTTTAATTCATATGTCATGATGGGCTAGAGAAATACTTAAGAGTATTGGTAGGTCAAATATCTACTAGATGTTTTCTACACAATGAATATTAAAGACACATTATGGAATTAAACTATTTTGTAACTTAAATTATATGTTGCTTACCTCATGCTTATCATGGTCCATGGTCATAATTGCTTAATTTTCTTTATGAATTTACTGAGGTTAGCAATCTTAATGTATCTCTTTATTCTTCAAAAGAAACATTCAGATTGGTAAAATAATATTCACAATTTATATTCCTGACCTTATTTTGATCTTAACATTAGAATTTAAGTATAATCCTAACATTAGAATATTTAAATATAAAATTACAGAAAAATATCTAATATTACATGTTTTTAAAATTCCAAAACAGCATAAGTAGAGCAACTGATTAGTAATTAGTTCTGTTGAGATTAAATTTATAGTCTAAAAATTACTTTTTATTCCTTCATATTATGGATAAGAAATAAACATTAACTTTCTCTTTATAAACACATAATTTTCCTTAAATCTGTATATCCTATTGGTTTTAAAAGACATTATTCTTCTAAAATAAGTATTAAGTATTGATATTTAGGAGTTGAAATTGTATGTGTCATCAACCTCTGAAATAAGGTGTAATTATGTAAAACAAATTTGTGATACCAAATCTATTGAATAAATTGTTGCATGTATCACTTTCATCATGAGCATGGTGAAAATTACACTATAATTGCTAGTTAGCAAAACATTTACGTACATGTGATTACATTATAATTTTAGCTAAAGATGTTTATGGTGAATAAGGAAAGGTATTTCTAGGGAATAGATATTTTTTTCTATGTCTACATTGTATATTTTCCTAGTTGTTTGCATGAAATTTACATTATAAATGCTTATATTTATAAAAATATTTTAGAATAAAGTGTGTAATCAATATAAAACATTGTAGCTTCAGGTTACTTGTGAAATCCATTGATATATAATAGATATAAGTATATAAAAGATACATTTTTAACAAAACTTTTTCTTGGAATGGGCTGTGTTTTTGAAATTTTTTGTATGTTCCCTGAACAGGCATTTAAAATATGATTAGATCCTAACCCTCTTTGAGATGCATATTCTATGAATTTCAATAACAGTTTAGTTGTTACAGTACTTCATTTTTCTTTTCTCTTCTTAAATTTAACTGTGATTTTTATTTCTAGAAGTTCAACTAAGAGCTTTACATTTCTGTAGGGCATAGGTGAAGGCACACTGGCTCTGTACAAGAGTAATAGAAAAATAATGGAAATCATATTGGTGCCGGGGAATGAGAGTATGTATATCTTTTAGGATTATTAAAAGCATTATTGGGGCTGGAGTGATGACTCAGTGGTTAAATGCACCCGCTGCTCTTGCAGAGGACCTGAGTTGATTCCCTTATTCACAGGGTGGCTAACAAGTCTAAAATTCCAGTTCCAGGGGATTAGATACTTTCTTTGGACCTCTGCAGGCATTGCATGACATGAATGTAATTACATACAACCAAGAACATGAAATAAAAATAATAAATATTTAAAAATTATCATGTCCATAATTTTCTCTGAAGGTTATTTAAACATTTTTATAAAATACTTTTATTGATGTTTTGTGAATTTCATCCATAATTTTTTCAGTCCAATTTAGATGTATTCCCCCTTTCCTGCCCTGCATCCCACCCCAGTTCGTGCATTCTGCCATACACGTCCTGCATCTTTTTCTCAGTCTTTTTAAAGTTTTGCTTTGCCCATGTTTATTGTTTGGGGCAGAATTTAACTGTATCTGTCAGTTCTTTGACCCAGTCCTCATGTTTTTGTTCCCTTCCATTTGTATTCCTCCAAAATATGCCTATATAAACATCACATATGTACCAAAATTATAACTCCTGGAAATAAACTGTATATTAATTCCAAAATGGTTAGGGATTCACATTTTCTCTTTAATTTTATATTACTCTAAAATGTGAATACATATCTTCCACCCATATATGGTAATTAAAATGTGTGGAAATAAGTGACAGGTCAATTCTAGAGCCTGTTAAGAGATTCACATTGTAACAGCACAGTTGCTTTCAGATAAAAAGAAATATAATAGTAATGTTGCTCAGCTTGCTTTTCAACTGGGGATTTGCTGTTAGCATCCACAAGGAGGAATACCATTTACTACTTGATTTTCTGGGACTGTTACTTCACTTAACATAATGGCTTTGCATTCCATCAATTTACCTGCAAAGTTCGTGATGTCCTCATTCTTTACTGCTGAGTAATACACCATTATGTAGATATACCACATTTTTATTATCCACTCATCAGCTGAGGGGCGTTTGGGTTTATTCCAGCTCTTCTATATTATGAAGAGGGCTGCAATAAACATAGATGTGCATGTATCTTTGTAGTAGGATGAGTCTTGTGGTATGGCTGGGTCAAGTGGTATGCTCATTTTGAGTGTCTCCACACTGTTATCCATAGGGGTTGTATGAGTTTTCATTCCCACCAGCAGTGATAAATGTTTCCCTTTCCCCACAACCGCTCTATCATTTTGTATCTTTTGTTTTCTTGACCTTAGCTGGTCTTATCAGAGTGAGATGATATCTGAGAGTGGTTTTAATTTGCATTTCCTTAATTATCAATGATGTTGAACACTTTTTAAGATGTTTCTCAGCCATCTTTACTTCCTCACTAGTGAAGTCTCTGTTCAGCTCTTTACTCCATCTTTTGAATGGGTCATTTGTATTCTTCTTTGTTTTTTGAGTAGTTTATAAATTCTGGATGCTAATGTGCTGTCAGATGTATCACTGGTGAAGGTTTGCTCACACGCTGTGGCTTTTCTCTTCAATTCTTTTTGAGTTTTATGAGATCCCACTTCTCAACTGTTGAACATATTTCCTGCTCAGCTACTTGCTGTTTGATTTAGAAAGTCATTTCCTATGTCTATATCTTGTAGGTTGCTGCCAATGTTTTCTTCTATTACCTTCAGAGTTTCAGGTTTCATGTTGAAGCCTTTAATCCTCCTGGAGTTGATTTTTGTATAGGGTGAGAGGTAGGAATTTAATTTTGTTCTTCTACAAATGGTGATCCAGTTTTGCCAGCACCATTTGCTGAAGATGCTATTTCTCCTCCATTGAGCTTTTTTGGCCCCTTTGTCAAAAGTGATGTGACTGAAATTATGTGAGCTCAAGTTTGGATCTTCAATTTGGTTCCATTGGTCAATGGGTTTGTTTTTTATTCCAGCACCAGGCTGTCTTTATGACTATAGTCCTGTAATATAGCTTGAAGTCTGGTAAGGTAATTCTTTCTGTATTGCACTTTTCGCTCTGGGCTGCTTTAGCTATTTGGGGTCCCTTGTTTTTCCATATGAATTTAAGGATAGTTTTGTAAGTCTGTGAAGAAACTCATGAGGATATTAATTGGGATTGAATTGAGTCTGTATATTAATTTGGGTAGAATATAACTAGAAACTCGACATGGTTATGGTCCATGCTTAACAACTAGGTATATGTGTTTATTTTTACATTTTTTATAATTTTACTTACAAATTTATAAGCATAACATAACAAATTTTATATATATATATATATATATATATATATATATATAACTATATAAAGTTTAACTGGAAGTGCCTTAAATAGAAGCACAATATTCATCCTAGAAGCAATAGGTTATTAAACAGAAAGGTATGAGTCAGGTATGGGATAGTTTCTATCAAGTAGCACCAAAATAATGCAGTCTATTGCCATTGATCTTGATTATGCAGTAGAACTTGATGGTAGGATTCAATTGTTGAAAACATCATACATTTTGATTTCAAGTCATGGAGAGTTCAAACTGGCACTAACTTGGAAGCTTCCTCCCTGCCACCTGGCTTTTACAGTACCCAAAGGTGTGTTCCAAGCTTCTAGAAGAGAAACAGTTATCAACAGTCATACCCAGCTCTGAATTTTTGAGTCACAAAAATAATCAACCTGACAAGAAATGCCTGTTCCTGCAATTGTGGCTTGACTATTACAGAGGTAACCATCACCTTTCTAACTGGAATTGGCCAGTTCCACAGGAGGTAACTCATGCCACATACTATAAAACTGGCCATAAATCTGAGGTTAGGAAGTCATAGGCCTTTTTACTTTCTTTTTTTTTATTTATTATTTATTTATTTATTTATTTATTTTATTTAAAATATTTTACTTTTTCATTTCTTAACAATAAGTAATAATTTATGAGTACAAGCATCCTTCATATAAAACCAATTTGCAAACAGTTGTGCCCAAACCCACATAGCCCAAGGGTCCTACTATCCAGCAGGGGGCTTGTGTGTTCAATCAAGTTGATCAAATAAGTGTCCAGTCTAATTTTCCTGTAGTTTCACCATTCACCCCAATCACAGCCCTTACATCCTACCAAGCCCCTCTCTCCACAGATTGTTCCTAGGCTTAGAAAAGGGGCACAGGTGGATGAGAAGGAAAATAAGTCTACTTTCTCTGGAGCTGTCATTTTGGACTCTGGTCAATTCTGGCTGTTTCCTTTTCACGGGCTGAAAGTTTGTCCATGAATAACCTTTCAGCCCTACTAATGAAGCACAGACATTTAGATATAGTAGGTATTTAAACTAGTACTAATTGTTATGGTAGGTATTTGGTATAGACACAGATATTTGGATGGTATGTTAATCTATGAATTACATTTTTTTCCTGTAAAATGTGACAAGGTCTTACTGTGGCTTATAACATCTCCTAACCACTAGAGGATGTAAGCTTGTGGCATCAGCCATGGGTTATTCCTCCAAGGAGAGAGGTAATAGCCAATTACATTTGAAATATACGGGCATATGGCTGCCACTGCTGCACAGTATCCAGGCAGGTGAGGTGTAGCTGGTGCTGATGGAGCTGTCTTGTTTGACTCAAGGAGACCTATATTTGCTTTATTGGTTTAGTGGCCTTTGGTAACACTCTTTGGTATTCCAGAGACCAACTGTACACTTGCAAGTGCGGTCTCAATAAAACATCTTCCCATGCTTACATCAGGTCTTCAACAGCAGGGCCTTATTGCTCTCTTTCTGCAGTATCCCAGCATCTCCCTTGGTAGAATAATCCATTGCTGATAATCAGAGCTCTCCTTGTGTTAATAATAATTTTGCTTAAGTGTAACAGCTTAAAGAAGATTTAGTATTATATTTGGTTCTATAGGAATAGAGAATAATCCCTTTTCACAGTTCTATGTATATTAGTCAATTAAAAGAAGGCAGTTTTACTGGTTTTATAAGAGATTACCTCTATGATAAGTGTGTCCAATTTAACAGTTAAAGACCGACCTCATCATCAATCATCAATATTTCCTCCTTGTTCTATGAAGGAGAGGTAAGAAAAGTCTCTCATATTAAAACGGTGTTCTTGTGGCACCTAGAAGGTAAAGGTTTCATTAGGCTTCATTATAAATAGTTGTTACAAAAGTAGGATTAACAGACGGGTTTGATGCCTGTAGAGGTCTGATGCTTTTCTTCTTTCAATGTTCAGATGGGCCAACCTTTCTGCTGGCAACTTCCTGGGTGCATTCACATAAACAATTCAAATGCTAGGATGTTTTTCTTTTCAGCCTGTTAAGTTGGTGACATTTTGACCACTGTGGGAACCACAAATCTTCCCTAGTTAGTTTTAAGATTTGAAATGGTGCAGGGGATGGAGAGATGGGCCTAGTGGTTAAGAGTGCCAACTGCTCTCAGAGACCTGGGTTCGATCCCCACGCACCCACATGGCGCCGAGTGGCTGTCTGAAACTCCAATTCCCAGGAGAAACTCCAGTTCCAGGGGAGTCCGACACCCTCTTACTGACCCTGCGGCATTTCACGAACATGGTTGCACAGACTTTCATGCGGGCACAGTACATCTATAACATACAGAAAATAAATAAATTAATAAAAAAATTTTTTTAAAAGATTTGAATTGCAAGTTTTTGACAAAAGGTTTCAAGTATATTGATATTCCCCCCCCCTTTTTAATTTATTAGGTTTTTGTTTTTTTGACGCCAATGAACCTCAAAAAGGCAATTTGTAGTAACATAACTATAGGAGGAATAAGGTGCAGATTTACATCCAAAATTCACCCAAGCTATTTTGGGTGATATATGTCGTTAAACTTGGGAAGCAAACTTAATTTCTTAACTAAATCATCCTACAGGTAAAAGAGAAATGTACAAGATGATATGAATCAAGAAAAATTATAGAGAACATTTTGTATGTGCCAATCCAAAGTTATTATGTTATACAGATTTTAAGTAAAACAATATTGGACAACAGCAATTTATATTTCCAATTAACTAAGGTGTATTACCGTATTTTTATCAAGAAACTTTAAACCAATGTTTGTTTAATATAACATATATTACTTTTACTAAGTCTCTAAAACACCATGTAAACCTGTAGGACAGAGTATGAGCCAAAAATTGGATACTTGCTGAACTCACGTCAATTAAAATATACATTCATGCGAATGTAGACCTGTGTCCTTCTCCTGCTCCTCCCACCCATCCCGATTCAAACCAATTTCATTTCAATTTTCTGACCGCAGTCCTTCTGTTCTTGTGTTTTAATATTACATTTCCCTCTCCCACAAGAAATATTTACAACTGGGTTATTGGCCGGCTGAACACCCACATGATGAGGTATACCATTCGTCGTTTGTTTCCCTGTGAGACTGTGTTATTCATTTAATATATCTTCTAGCTTTCCATTTACCTGCAAAAGTTTCTATGACTGGCAAAAAACAGAACCTTTGACTAATGGAAATAAAACTGAAGAGCCAACCTGAGCACATACATTTCAGCCACCTCATATTTGACAAGGGGGCCAAGAAGACACAATGGAGGAAAGACAGCATCTTCAGTAAGTGGTGTTGGTAAAACTGGATCACCACCTGTAGAAGAATGAAGTTAAACCCCTACCTCTTGCCCTGTACAAAAGTCAATTCCAGATGGATCAAAGACCTCAACGTGAAACCCAAAACTCTGGAGGTGAAAGAAGAAAAACTTGGCAGCAGACTACAAGACATAGGTGTAGGAAAAGACTTCCTAAATCAGACAGCAGCTGCACAAGAAATAAGATCGACAATTGACAAATGGGACCTCATGAAACTCAAAAGCTTCTGTACATCAAAAGAAACAATCAAGGAAGTGAAGAGAAAACCCACAGAGTGGGAGGAAACCTGCCCTGCAGATACATCTGACAAAGCATTAATTTCCAGAGTATACAAGCTACTCAAAAAACAAAGAAAGAAAACAAATGAAACACTCAAAAAATGGAGCAAAGAACTGAATAGAGACATCACAGAGGAGGAATTAGAGATGGCTAAGAAACATCTTAAAATGTGTTCACCATCACCAATAATTAGGGAAATGCAAACCTAAGACCACTCTAAGATATCATCTCACTCGATAAGACTGGCCAGGATCAAGAAAACAAATGATATCAAATGCTGGAGAGGTTGTGGGGAAAGGGGAACACTCATCCATTGCTGGTGGAATGTAAACTTGCACAGTCACTATGGAAAGCAGTGTGGAGAACCCTTGGAAGACTCAAAATGAGCCTGCCATTTGACCCAGTCATATCACTCCTGGGTATATACCCACAAGTCTCATCTTACTGCAGAAATACATGCACAGCTATATTTATTGCAGCTCTGTTCACAATAGCAAAAAGGTGGAACCAACCCAAATGCCCCTCAACTGAGGAGTGGATAGAGAAAATGTGTTACATGTACACAATGGAGTTCTATGCAGTGGTAAAGAAAGGCCTTTTTACCTTCTTAAAGGACATAGTAATCAAATGCCTTCTAATTATTTCCTTTCTATCTGTAGACTATTGCAACTCTTACCCTCATCAGTGTAGCTTTTTTAGCAATAAATAATGATTACTAGAGGGAGTCTCAATATGCAGAGAACAAGTGCCTGTGGAACACTCAGCCTTAAATGGGTTATCTGTACCTCAACCCTCCTTCTCAAGGCTCAGGGTCCATTTTAGAAGGGTTTAAAGATTGTAAGAGCTATAGGCAAGGGAAAATTGCTTCAAAAAAACATCTTATGAACCTGATGCTACTGCTGCCCTCATGAACTCACAGAATCTGCAGTTGCTTAAACAAGACTAACTCAGGATCAACCCAATCAACACTCCAGCATGTGGAGGAAAGAGTCTGAGTTGACCCCACTCTGAACCAATCGCTATCATGGCTGGGCAGAGTCAGGCAGGTTAAGTATAGATAGCCCTGATAGGTTTCCATGTTCCAGTGGATAATGCCCTACAACCATGCACCTAAGAGGAACACTAGCAATTCAGTGGATTATTTAAACAGAAGGGAAAGAGAGAATACAAGAAATCCAGAGGGAGATGCAGGAGGGGGTCTGGGAGGAGACGGAGGTGGATAGTGGTGGGTGCATATGATATAAATATACTGTATTCATGTAAGAAATGATAAAATAAGAATGGCCCTATGAAACTACTTTCTAAGTTACATATATATTTGGATAAATGGAAACAACTCTGCAGAACCAGCATAATTTTATGAAAAAAATAAGATCATGTCTCCAATATACAAGTATACTGAAGGCTTTCATCCTGAACAGATTGTAGATCTCTTTTTAAATCATACTATTACCTATGGAGAAAGAGAGAGAGAGAGAGAGAGAGAGAGAGAGAGAGAGAGAGAGAGAGAGAAGAGATTTTGTCACTAAATGTCCTTCAGTGTGGGCCCATTCACCAGAGCCTGGTTACACTATTAAGGCTACTAAGAATCACATTCTTGAGAGACTCACTCCTTCCCAGTAGCCAGTAGTTGCAAAAGTTCCTTATGTAAGGTTAGGTTTCTTATTTATTTCCTCATGTCAATGTTGGGATTTTGTATGCTTTGAGCTTGCTGGGGACTTGTGTATATTATCACCATTGTTGTGGTTTTGTATGAGTAACTGACCCATTGTCTGGAAACTCTGTTTACTTATGGTCATCCAGCACATCTGATTTTTACAATCTTTCCACCCCTCTCTTTTGCACACCAGAACTTTTACAGTAACACCCTAATGCTGAATAAACTGCATACATGAGACATAGAACAAGTAAGGGAAAATAAAGATGGTACTAATTCCAAAGTCTCATGACTGGTGGCTAGCTTTCATAGCCATGCATGCTGGGAAGGTATGATGCATGCTAGCAGAAGAAAAAATAGTCATCATCATTACCCAATTGTGAATTCTGTGAACTACAGTTACCACTGGCCAGGAAAAATAAGTCAACCGATTGTGGTACAAATATTATGGGAGTAATCAAGGATTTTCTGATTGGATTTGCAGTCCACTTCATAGGATGGATTCCATACCTCCGAGGCCTAGGAACCTGAAGTTAGACAAGTCACTGTGAATAGGGGAGAGCCTAATACTATTTTCTTACTAATTTAATAACTGACTCCTAATGATTTATTGATATACATGCATCTCTTAAATTTCCCCAAAGAAACTTCCTTATGCAACAGTTGGAGATTAAAAGAGACCATCTTTTCAGCATGTATAAAGAGGCTGTAGAGTATTTGTGATTATGAGATTGTAACAAACTTTGTTGCTTTTAACTCTACAAAACTACACAGTGCTTCCTGATGTTGTTTTAGGCTCCATATTGGACCTAATTACTCCCAATCAACTTACATCTTGTTGATTTTCGTATTACATTGTAAAAAGCAATAATTTACTACATGCTCTTTTTACATAATCTTTATGTTTTCCCATGCTGTACAATACCTTATATCCCCGTTTGCCCCTTTCTCTTGTTTCATTTCTTCCTGTTCTGTCTTTACAGTTCAGCTCTTTTCATAGCAATCGCTTTCTATTCCTAGAGGCAGATACCTAGAGGAATACCTAGAGGATTCTCACTTCTGTATCCTATGGTTATTTTCTTTCTCAACTCTTGCCATGGCTTGGTCAAATTTACATTCCCACAAATGTCTATAATTCAAAAATCCCTCTTTGTCCACCCTGCCCTTCACTTAACATGTATCCTAATCTATGCACCTATTCGCGTATATCTGCCTTTCAGGAATATGAGCTAGTAAAAGACAAAGCATAGTAAATAGGCAATAAATAATCTTCTGATCAATGAAGAAATAAATGGAAAATAGCTACAAAGGAAAAAAAAGTTGCACTATGCCTTTTTGAAAAATGCTGTTTTTTATACCTTGGAGAGTCACAATACAAATTAGCATACTAAAGGTTTTGCATATTTTGTAGTAAAGAAATCTGTTTTATTTTGTTTGACTCAGAGTTTTCCCAAGCTTTTTGACACTGAATCCTTTTTGTTTGTTTGTTTTATAAATAGTGGCAGCTGATCACTTTCTTGGCTATTGGACTCTGGTAGACATTAGCTTTAAAAAATTAGTAAGGGTTTAATAATAAAAATTAAATTCAAATAGTTGTTCTAATCAGTATTTTAAAAGAAAAGTTTAAAGTATGGAGAGGGTCAAATGTATTTTCTGTGTGAGTCGAGTTTAGAGTGGAAAGAAAAGGCATTTTGCCATTAGTGTTCTTGCCTGTGGTTGACAGTTGATGGAATAGTACAAGGAATAATATGTTTTCCTTTTGCTTTCTAAATTTGTATTAAGCCCATAGCAATTCTGCAGCAAATTTAATGATGTTGTGGGGGAAAATGTCTAACATAAAATATTTTATTATAAAAGTACCATGCATTAAGGGTATACTATATCTACCTCTATGTTTGACAACACGGGAAAAAGCATTCTAGTTGTAGGGAAGAATCTAGAGAGAAATGAGAAGCGAGTACAAACCTTCACTGCAGAGCATCCCCAGCGCTCGACTCTGCGGGTCTTTTTTTTTTTTTTATTGTATTTTGTGTTTGACAAAAGATAGTTCTTCTTGTTTCAAATTTGGGGTAAGTTTAGCCTGTTGTGGCATAATGGATTAAGCTGCACGGTCTTTTGCCATTTCAGAAAACGATATGTTGAAATATATTTGCTATAGCTCTTTCATGGAAGTTTCCAGTTTCTAATAAAAAGAATATATGTGACTTGAAAGAATTTGGAAATTTTCTTTTTCAGGAACATTTTAAGTCTTCTTATTTATGGAGGTATTAGGTTAATAAACATATTTTAAAATATAATCACTTACAAAATAAGTACATGAAATTAAAAAAAAGATCCCTAGATAATGAATATTGTGTCATATTCCCTGACTCACTAATTTTCAAGAATTAAGAATAAATTCTATATCCACCTAATCCAGATCATTATACTATTTGAACTATTATTAGCTTTGTGGCTTATATTTGCAGTGGGTGAAGAGATGGCTCAGAGGTTGAGAGCACTTTTTGATTTTCAGAGGACCTGCTTTCGTTTCCAACCACCCACATACAGATTCACAACCACCTGCAACTCTAGTTCCAGGAGAAATGACATCCCCTTCTGACCTCTGATAGCTTCTGCATTCATGTGGTGCGGGTTACACTCATGAAGGCATACACAGTTGTGCACATAAATAAAAGTAAATAAGAAAAGGGAATTATATTTACAAATAGAATAGACCGAGCCTTTTGACAACATACTATACAAGGCACTCATTCATTTCTAAAACAGGCTTTGAGTCATCTCAGATAAGCCCTATCAGCTGCTCAGTGCTTCTGTTTGTTTCTTCTTAACTCTAACCATAATACTTGGACAGAACTATTCTTCTGGTAACCATCTTAAGAAAGATTTTAAAAGGTTAAGAATTTATCTATGATTAAATTCCAATAATTTATATACCTATGAAGACATTAATTTTTTATCTAAAACTTCAATGGACTTCACTTACATAAGTTACAGTGTTTATTGCTGACTATGTACCCAAAGCATCTGTACTGATATCTTGAACTCTTATATTATGCCATATACCAAGCTAAACACTTTCTGTGTATGATCTCATGTGATTCTCACAAACCTGATATAACCATTACATACTATTCTGACTTAGGGGAGAAATATGATTAGACTATTAAAAAACTGCCACTGTAAAAAATGAATTACTATCAATGTATAAGGCTGAGTAGAGATTGGAATGACATATAAAGAAATAGTAGTCAAAATCAGAAAACAATATCTAAATATCTTTGGAGATATGAGAGGCTATGTAACTGTTTCCTACACATTGAAATGTTCCTTCCTAGAAGGAGGAGGAAGGCTGATACGACTCAGTAAGTCATTAAGATTATAAAGTCCAAGAGGCTTACTGAGTATATGGCATTTTAGAAGGCTCTATCCCCAAGATCCCTAACACATCTGGGAGAGAAGACATTTTAGTTGGAAAAACCTATGAGCGAGCAAGGAGATCCTGAGATGCAGACTTCCCGAGTGGTTATCACTGCTGAAATGGACATTTTGGTGATGAAGATGCCATAGGCACTAATGATCCTGTAAGAAACCTCCAACAAAAAATGCTGGCAGTGAACTACAAGACATACACATAGGAAAAGACTCTAAATCAGACAGCATCTGTGCAAAAAATGAGGTCAACAATTGATGAAAGGGACCTTATTAAACTCAAGAGTTTCTGCAGCAAAAGAAACAAAGGAGTGAAGAGAAAAGCCACAGAGTGGGAGGAAACCTTCACCTGTGATACTTCTGATAGAGCATTAACACCCAGAGTGTATAAACTACTCAAAAAATAAAGGAAGAAGAAAATAAATGACCCACTCAAAAGATGGAGTAAAGAGCTGAACAGAGACTTCACAAATGAAGTAAAGATGACAGAGAAACATCTCACAAATTCTCACAAATTCTTTATTTGTTTTTCTCGGTTGTGGAACTTTGTAATTGTTTCTGCCTGTTGAAAAGAGAAGCTTTTTAAATCAATGGTGAGTGGTACGTGTGTCTGTGATTATAAAGATATGTATATATATATATAGATGTAGCAGGAAATTTTATCCTTTTAGGCACTGGAAATAATTTAAGTGCATTGTATTTGTGTATGGAATTCTAGAAAATATTTAAAATAGTAAAAATAATTTTCTCTTAAATCAACGGAAAGGGCTTATGGTATAGATTATTCTTAACTGAGAAATAGCTCAACAGTTAAGAGCATTGGCTATTCTTTCAGAGGATCCAGATTCAGTTCTCAACAACCACATGGTGGCTAAGAACCAAGGTAACTCTTGTTCCAAGGGATCCAATGTCTTCTGTCTTCCTCAAGCACTGTGTTCACATGAATCAGTTACATATATTAAGGTGAAACACGTATACAGCTCAAAATAAATCAATTAAAATATATATTAATACAATATAATAAAAATAATTATTTTTCAGAGTATAATTTGAACCACGTTTGAATCTTAGTTCAGAAAAACAAGAGCTTAAAGGAAAGACATATATACAAAGACCCTGGAGGGGGCACATGAAATAACAGTGGTTAGGAAAATAAAAAAAATCATTGGGTTGGGATAATATCTTCTAAAGACATTTATTTCTCATTTTGGCATAATTTATTGATTGATATCATGTTTCATTAGTCAAATGAAGTTTTAGCATTTAACAAGTAACACCTTTGCCATATTTAATTTTCTGTTAAAATGAACAGTTCATGAAAATCTTGTATTTTCTTTAAAATTATATAGTCCTTATCACGTGCCCTATTCTTGATACAATTTCACACCACCATATAGGATAAATTTTATTTATCCTTTTATTTTATTTTTTTGTTATGACAAATGCATTTCCAAAATGATTTCTCAGTCTATTGTTTAGAGATCATAAAACAACAGCTAATGTAGCAAAGCAAACAAAGTACTTGGAAAAAATGATCAAGAAACAGGTTAATTTACGAGCTTTGTTCTTACTGGTATACTTCATATTGGAGAGGTTTCTTTATGCCTTAAGGTCTTATTATTACTATGTTGGTAAATCAAACTAAACTATCAGTTAAATAGTATACGTAGGCAGTGTCATTTGAGCTTAATTTCAGTTCATCTGTTTTTCTCTTTCATACTAAATATTTTTATATTCAAGTAAGTAGTTAAAGAATGATTATAATGTGGACTGTATATATTATATCTATCTGTCATATATTGCTCTCTTTCTTACATTGAAATATTTATTTTGATAGTTTTATTCTATCTTCTTTTCTAAAACTATTGCTTTATCCACACATTAATTAAGTTTGGAAACAGAGTTGTGAGCAACTTATGTGAATTATATATGAGTAGACTATGTCAAGAAAAAGAGTTTTTAAGTGTTCGATTTTTATAAAGAAGGCATTTTATTGCACTATGTATTTACCGTACGTGTCTTTGTGGTTGGGTCATGGGTGCCTGTCATGGAATGTCTATGGAGGTCAGAGGACAACTTTCAGGATTTGGTTGTTTCCTTCTACCATGAAGATCTCAGGACCTGAACTCAGGTTGTCAGCAAGCACCATTAGTTAATGAGCCATCTCCCTGGCCCAACTTTACATTTTCCAAAAACAACGTTGCATCATATGAAGCACTCATCCCACAATCTATTAGGGGAGATGTGAAAACTATGCTTGGCAGAAAAGTTATATGATATGATTTCCACTTTTCAGAGGAAAAACTAACACAGAAATGGGTGACTTATGAACCCTTTCCATTATTGATATCCAAACTATTTTCACCTTTGCCATCTTAATGTGTAACAATACCACCAAGTTAAACTTTAGAAAAAAAATCACAGATGGCTTGCATCTCATTTGTTTCTCTATAAATATGATCTCAGAGTTTTATTATTGGTTATATAGAGCCAATAAAAAATTATAAATCGGGCTGGAGAGATGGCCTAGCAGTTAAGAGCGCCAACTGCTCTTGCAGAGGACCGGGGTTCGATCCCCAGCACCCACATGGCCGCTGAGAACCATCTTTAAGTCCAGTTCCAAGGGAATCTGACACCTTCTTCTGACCTCCGAGGCATTGCACGACACGGGTACACAAGCCTACATGAAGACAGTACATTCATACACATAAAAAGTAAAATAAAAAAAGGATTGTTAAAAAATTATAAATCTTTGGATAAAGCAGATTATGATAATTCTTACAATTACTTTTTGTTATAATCTCCCTCTCATTGATAGACAATACCATAACACTTATAAATTCATATGTACTTTGCTATAAAATTTGACTAGTCTCCCAACTCCAGGGAGTCTTGCCATATACTAATGGATTTCTGAATACATTGGGTCCCTGAGGATGGTTAATAATCTTCCTCAAGTCTTCTTCTATCTCTCAGCACATAATTTCCTATTCAACTTTCTTGCTCAGCTAATTGCCTTGATAGATATTTCTTTTTTTTAAATTTTATTTATTTATTTATTTATTTTTATTTTTAAGGGATTCTACAATACAATGACACAGTTGTTTGCAGATAACAATGATGTTACTCAGTATGTCATACAATTAAGTAATTGGTGCATTTTGCAAGTATCTATGTCCAAATTTTGAACAACCCAAGGTTCCCATAGTCCAGTTGGAGAAGCTTGTATGCACAGGCATGTTAATCAATCAGGGTCCAGACTATATTCCTTAAGTTTCATGATTCACCCTATCTCTCCACAGCCCTTACAATCTACCGACGCATCCTCTTTCCGCAGTTTGTTCCTAGGCTTTTTGAGAAAGGGGCACAAATGGGTGAGAAGAAAACAGTCTAATTTCTTTGGAGTTGTCATTTTGGACTCTGGTCTTTCAGTTTGTTTCTCTTCACGGATTGACAGCTTTCACAATGGTACCCTTTTCAGTCATACTAAAAAGCTCAAGCTATTGGATTGTACAGGCATTTATTTCAGTACCACTTATTTGTCAAGCTAAGCTGTGAGCATAGACACAGATGTTGGATGGTATGCTAATCCGCAAACTGTGGTTTACTCTATAAAGGGTGACAATTCTTGTTGTGGCTTATAACATCGCCTAACCACTAGAGGACATAAGCTTATGCATCCGCTGTGAGTTATTCCTCCAAGGAGAGAGCTAATAGCCAATATTTTGGGATATAATATTAGACGACTTGGCTGCCACTGTTGCACTGTATCTCCAGGCTGTTGAGGTGTAGCTGATATTTTCGAGGAGTTCTTGTTTGTCTCAGGGAGACCAATATTTGCTGGATTGCTGTAGTGGCCCTTTGGTAATGCTCTCTAGCATTTACAGAGGCCAGTTGTACGCTCTGCAGGTGACGTCTCATAACATTTTTCATGCTCACACCAGGTCTTCGACAACAGGGGACTTACTGCCTTTCTCCTTGCATATATCCCATTTATAGGCAAAAAAACCTAGGAAAAAAAAAAAAAAAGAAAGAAAAGAGGAGGGGGAGTGGAAGTACATGATCCTTTCTTGCGATACAATGGAACTCTATCAATGTCTGGTTTTTTCAATTTCTATTGATTTTCTGTTCTATCTTAAAAATAACAATGGGAGAGAATTTTATGTTCCTACAGGATAAAATCACCAATCTAAATGCCGAAAACATTACAACTTATGGCTGTTGCAGGATGAACTGGGGAATGTCCAGCAGAGAGGTTGACCCATCTGAACACTAAGGAATGAGGAACATCACAGACGTGCCTGAGACACGGTCACTGAAGCATCTCCTGAATAATATTGGGGTTGACTGTTATATAATGGACCCTAATGCTGAGAAAACCTTCCTACCCCCCCCTTTTTTTTTTTTTTTTTTTTTTGAAAAAAAGGAAAACAGGATGGTAATAGAACCACTCCAAACTGTAAACTAGAGCCAATTGTTACGGTGGTAATTTCCTATAAAAAAGGCACAACGTATTAACTGATTGATAGGCGATAGGAACTGTGAAAGGTATTTCCCTATCTAAGCCAAAATTCAAATAGTAAAGTGTTATAAGTTGTGAATTAAGCAAAATATATTACTACAGGAAAGCTCTGACATCAGCAATGAATTATTCTGCCTAGGAGATGTTGGCTAGGGGATTCAAACCTGCCCCCCCAGATAGATATTTCTATGTGTCCACTTGACTGGATCATGGGATACACAGATATTTGGTCAAGTTATTCTGAGTGTGTCTCTGAGGGTGGTCCAGATGAGGTTAACATTTTATCAGCAAACTTAATACGCCAGATTGGCCCTCACAATGCCTGTGTAGTGTTATCTTAGTCATTCTTAAATTAGTAGCATGAGAAAAAAACTTTTCTATCCAAAGAGTATATTTTTCTTTAGAACTTGTACAATATTTTCCATTCTCTATTTCATATTCTTCACTTAATGGTAGATTGTAATGATTCCTTTTGTCTCTAGTAGAAGACTTACTATAAAATAATTTAAAAACTAAGTTAACTTAATTATTTCACTCATCTCTTATATTTTCAGAGAAAAAAAAAAAAGAAACTAAGAATAAAGAGGTGATTTTTGCCATTTTGGCTGAAGTTCATTGGAATCAGAGAGGAAAAGAACGACTATATTTATTAATTCTCAATCTTTCACAAATACATTGATATTTCCTGTGATGTCTATTTGCATTCTTTACCCTTTCGGCAAACTCAGTATCAATTGAAGATATTTATTTAAATTACATATTGATTTAATTACTGACTAATTTTTCATTAGAAACTAGCTATAGATTTAGCCACTAAAAACATCTTACTTGGGGCTGGAAGATGGCCTAGCGGTTAGAGCGCCGACCGCCTCTTGCAGAGGACCCGGTTTCGATCCCCAGCACCCACATGCGTGCGAAACCGTCTGCTGAAACTCCAATTCCAGGAGAAACTCCAGTTCAGCAAAGCCCGACACCCTCTTCTGACCTCCGCGGCATTGCACAACACGGGGCACAAACCTGCATGCAGACAAAAGCATTCAACACTAAGAAATTTAAAGAAAAAAAAAAAAAACATTCTTTACTTATACTTTAATAAGTATAGGGAAAATCTGTTACTCATGAGCGATATTTATCCTGACAATATGTGGTGAATAAATGTGTGGCCTATGTGAAAATTGTACTTTCATTCTCTTTTTATAGAAATGACACAATATAAAATATAATAGCGTATATTTTCATAAAATTGCTTCACATTTGAAGACTTTGTCCTTTAGTTGCTCTTCAAAGTTATGCTACACAACTTTTGAAACTTAAGATAATTAAATTTTGAATTTATTTTATTTTAGTTTTTTTTAATTTTATTTTTTTGATCTTTGTTGTATTTCATAAAAATCATTTTCCAATTCAGTTAGGCATATTTCCCTGTTCCCCTTCCCCTCCACCCCCCCAACCCCATTCCAGATCATGCATTCTTGCCATAACTGTCCTGCATTTTCTCAGTTTTTTTTTCATTTTTTAACAAAGAGCAATAATTTATGAGTTATTAAGCATCCTTCATTGTAAAACCAATTTGCAAGGCAGTTGTGCCCAAAACCCACACAGCCCACCATCCAGCACTCGTCCAGCAGGGGTGTTGTATGTTCAATCAAGGTTTGAATCAAATGAGTGTCCGGTCTATATTGTTTTAGTTTCAACATTCACCCCAATCGCAGCCTTTACACATTCTACCACGCCCCGTCTTCCGCAGATTGTTCCCGGCTTAGAAAAGGGGCGCAGGTGGATAAGAAGCAAAATAGTGGTACTTTTCTCTGGAGGCTGTTGTCTTGGACTCTGCTCATTCTGGCTGTTTCCTTTCATGGCTGACAGTTGTCTGTCCAGGAATAACTTTCGATCCTACTAATGAAGCGACAAGCTATAAGATATATAGGTATTTAACAGCACTAATTGTTATGGTAGGTTTACTTTGGTATAGATACAGATGTTTGGATGGTATGTTAAATCCATGAATTACATTTTTCTTTAAATGAAGGGTCTTACGTGTGGCTTATAACATCTGCTAACCATAAGAGGATGTAAGCTTGAAACTACTTTTCCTTAGTTTGTAGTGCTTGTACATAAAAGATTTAATTTAACTTGGGGAAAAACGCCACCCCCCCCCCCAATTTTGGGGCAACTTGCCTATGCAGCGTTGGCAATCGAGTATAACCAAGGTGGCTTAGAATTATATAGCTTCTTGCTCCATCAGCACTGCTAGTCAGAATTAGAATTGGGGTAATGATTAATGAATATATATATATATTATATATATTATTATATATGATATATATGCCTAACCCACTAACATGCAGTTACACCCCCCTTGGATAGGAGTATAAACTAATACCAATTTAAAGTTAGATTAAGAAATTTATGCTTTTATCCAGGAATGAAGTTTTTTGTTTTCATACAACATAGTTTAAAGATATTTAGACAGCCTCAGCTATCTGTCCCTTTTCCCACTTTCCCTCCCAATTTAAAGTAATGTTTGCATATCTATATATCTATCAAATATATATATTTGATAGATATATAGATATGCATATTATCAGGATAATATGTTCATAAGTAACAGATGTTTCCTTATAACCTTATTAAAGACTGAAAGTAAGATGTTTATAGTGGCTAAATGTATAGCAGGTTTTTCTACATGAAAATATGAGTAGATTAAGATCAATATGTAATTTAAATATATATATATATATATATATATATGTATATATATCGTGTCAAATAGGATTTTTGTCCTTCAGTGTAGGTCCTTCCACTGGGCCCACCAAAATCCCATTACTGTAGACACTACCTCTCTGCCTCCCAGCAGCATAAGTTGCCAAAAGTTCCTCAGGTTGGGTTGGGTTGAGAATTCTTAACTAGGAGGAAAATAAGGAAAAAAAGAACTTTCAAATATTAACACAATAAGTTGGGCTTTGAAGTTTGGTAAAACATATTACTAGACAGAATTGTTCAGTTAGTGTTTAAAAAAATAGAGTTTTGTGTATTAAACTGAATAATAAATCATTTATATAAAATTATTTTCCCTAAAAGATATTCTCCAAAGTTTTCTCAATCATTTTCTTTTTATGTAAATTTAAAAATCTATATTTAAAATGTTTTGAGAATTACATACATCTATAAAATATATTTTGAACATATTCATCCACTCTCCACCTTGACACCCTGAATTCCTTCCAGATCACACCCTTTACATCCTCTTCCTAACCATACATCTTCTATTTTTATCTCACTGAGTCAAATTAGTACTCTAAGAATGTACATAGATGTAATGGCATCCACTAAGGCACAGTCAATTCATCAGAGGCCATATGCTTGAAGAAAACTCATCCCAACACCCTGACCCCACCATGCATCCGTCAACTGCTATTCTCACATAAGGTTATGGTCATGGAAGCTCTTCCCACATCCAGGTGGGAATATGGACTGTATTGTTCTTGGACAGCTGTGTGTTGGCAGGGAAACGCAGCTGTTGTGAGTTCATAAGTCAAAAGATCTGACATATCCAGAAGACACTATCACAATAGTCAATGCCAATATCTAGCTCTTAAAAAAGACTTCTGTCCTGTGGAGTCAGCCTTAAATCCAGTTAGAAAATGGTAGAACCAGCCTAGATGTCCATCAACCAATGAATGGATAATGAAAACCTATTACTAGGCTGGAGAGATGGCCTAGCGGTTAAGAGCGCCGACTGCTCTTGCAGAGGACCCGGGTTCGAAACTCCAATTCCAGGAGAGCCCCAGTTCCAACTCCAGGGGAGTCCGACATCCTCTTCTGACCTCCGCGGCGTTGCACGACACGGGTGCACAGACTTGAATGCAGACAATACATTCATACACATATGGAAATAAATAAAATTAAAAAAATAAATAAATAAAAATAAAAATAAAAAAAAAAGAAAATGGTAGAACCAGCCTAGATGTCCATCAACCAATGAATGGATAATGAAAACCTATTACAAACCTATTATGATATTTGTTAGCTGTAAAGAAAAAAAATGGAACCATTGAAGCGTTCAGGTAAATAGATAGAACTTGATAAATGATGGTCTCATAAACTACAAAAATTTAAGGGAATGGCTTTGAGAACAAAAACTGGGTGTACTTTGAAAACTGCTTGATGATTGCCCGGCATGCACCACGCATGCCTTTAATCCTAACACTTGGGAGGCAGAGGAGGCAGGCGATCTTTGTGCGTTCAAGGCCAGCCTGGTCTACAGAGTAAATTCCAGGGCATCTGGAGCTACAGGGAGACCCTGTTTCAAAAAGACCAAAAAAAAATTGATTGATGATAAATTTTTTGCTCATCTGTTTCTGTAGCTAATATTAATTATTTCCAGACACGAGATATTAAGCTGAGGAATGGGAAAAGAAAAGTAATAATTTAAACCTGAAATTATTTTCATTTGCCTAGGGTCTTTCAACTTAGGAACTTTATATTCATTTTTTAAATTGTATTTCCATGATTTCATTTTCTAAGTTACCAATTTTTAGTGCGTATTATGCTCTTCTAGTATCTCTATCAAATTCCCCAGGTTGTTTTAAAAAGAGGTGAAGTACAATAAAGTATTTAGGTGATTATAGATTACAAAATGAAATTTCTGTGTACATTTCTGTGTTTAATTGTTAATTCATTATTTGTGCTGTTCAAGCAGACAGCTTGGTGGTTTGTCTATAAAATATATTTTGATCAATTTCCTGAAAATCTGTGACATACAATTAGTTCAAATTTTATTCCACTCTGCACTGACATAGGCAAAACACTTTAGTGGAATAGTAAAACTGATCAACGTGAAGATTGGTGGCTGACAGAAAGATCTTTTGTCATAATAACAACAGTGAAAACAGAAGAGCAACTGCATTGCTGGACTGCCTGAGGGCAGGATTGAAAGGAAACAAAAGTGTGGTAGTTTTTGTGTGGAGTTAGAACAAGAAGATGGTGTATTTCCCTGTGGTTGAAGCTATAGTGTGATACTGATTCATATGAAGTCCAGCACTTCATTTGCGGTGTATCTGTTAGTTTGTTTCTTTTTTTTAAATTTTTTAAATTTAATTTAGTTTATTTTTTATGTGTATGAATGTACTGTCTGCATGTAGGTTTATGCACCCGTGTCGTGCAATGCCGTGGAGGTCAGAAGAGGGTGTTGGATTCCCCTGGAACTGGAGTTAAAAGATGGTTCTCAGCCTCATGTGGGTACTGGAGATGGAACCCGGGTCCTCTGCAAGAGCAGGCGCTCTTAATCGCTAGGCCATCTCTCAATCTAAACAAAGTAAAATGATCACCTTTAAATCTGGGACCTTTAAGAAAGTGCATTTTTAAATATTTTACATTGGGAAAGGCAAAAGGTTATAGGAAAATCTTGACAAAACTGAATACAGTAGTTGAAGGACTGCGTAATTGAATATAGAGTTTCAAAGATAGTTTTCACAGTCACCTGTGAGAATGAATGCCCAGGGGAGCCAGTTTGTACACAGTATTAAAATTTTAAGTATTTATTTATTTATTTATTTATTTATTTATTTATTTAATGTGTATGAGTGTTAAGTCTGCATGTATGTAATGGCACCAATGCCATGCAATGCCCACAGAGTACAGAAGAGGGTGGTGGATCTCCTTGGATCTTGAGTTATGGACAGGGACAGTGATTAACCACCATGCAGATGCTAGAATTCAAACCTGGTTCTTCTGCAAGAGGAGCCAGTGCTCTTAGCCACTGAGCTATCTCTCTGCCCACCTCCTCAACTCTGATATTATTGATTAATCATTTGCTTTGTTTGATCAATTTCCACACCTTACTGTTACATATTGTTAATATGTCTCCTGTGGAAAAGTATAAATGACAATTGTTAGTTAAAAATTACAAGTTGCCTCTTAAATTATTATCCCATTTATTTTTTTTCCTTAAATCACTCTTTAATCAGATTTTCATTTAATAGATATTTCATTCTTTTTTATTGAACTATTGTACATTTCATACATTTCTTAGTAAAATTCAAACACTTATTTCCTGAACAGCTGCTGTCTGATTTAGAAAGTATTTTTCTATGCCTATATCTTGTAGCTTACTGCCAACATTTTATTCTATCATTTTTCAGAGTTTCTGGTTTCACATTGAGGTCTTTCATCCATTTGGAGGTGATTTGCACAGGGTGAAAGGTGGGAGTTTAGTTTTATTCTTCTACAAGTGGTGATCCAGTTTTGCTAGCACCATTTGCTGAAGATACTGTCTTTCCTCCATTGAATCTTCTTGGTCCCTTTTTCAAACATGAGGTGGCTGAAATCGCATGTGCTCAGGTTTGGATGTTCAGTTTTGTTCCATTGATCTACAGGTCTGTTTTTGTGCCAATATCAGACTGTTTTTATGACTATAGCCCTGTAATATAGCTTGAAATCTGGTATAGTAATCCCACCTGCATTGCTCATTGCTCAGGGTTGCTTTGGCTATCTGGGGACTTTTGATTTTCCATATGATTTAAGAATGTTTTTTATTGGGGCTGTAGAGATAGCCTAGCGGTTAAGAGCACCGACTGCTCTTGCAGAGGACCCGGGTTCGATCCCCAGCACTCACATGGAGGCTAAAAACCGTCTGTAACTCCAATTCCAGGAGAACTCCAGTTCCAGGGAAATCCGAGAGACCCTCTTCTGACCTCAGCGGCATTGCACGTCACGGGTGCACAGACCTACAGGCAGACAGTACACTCATACACATACAAAAATAAATAAAATATAAAGATAAAAATAAATAAAAAAAAATAAATGAAAAAAGCTGGGTGTGATGGCACACGCCTTTAATCCTAGCACTTGGGAGGCAGAGGCAGGCGGATCTTTGTGAGTTCAAGGCCAGCCAGGTCTACAGAGTGAGTTCCAGGACAAAAACAAAACAAAACGAAAATAAATAAATAAATACATACATAAATAAAATTTAAAAATTAATAAAAAAAGAATGTTTTTTCTTAAAGTCTGTGAAGAAAGTCGTGGGGATTTTAATTGGGATTGCATTGACTCTGTATATTAATTTGGGCAGGATGGTCATATTTACTATATTAATTCTTCCAATCCATGACCATGGGAGGTCCTTCCATCTTCTTATTTATAGATGTCTAAAAACCCATGGTACAAGCTATAAATAAAATAGCATAACAAAAATGAGGTTTTCATTGTCATTAAAATTGGTATGATTAATCCACTGTTGTTGTTGGTTTTTTTTTTTTTTTTCATAGTCTTTGCTTGAGCTCTCCAGTTCTTCCACGTTATTTTCTAGGGTTGATATTCTGTTTTCTGCTTCTTCCATTCTGTTACTGAGGCTTTCTCTTGCACTTTCCTGTTGACTGGATAAGTGTTTGATTTCCTTTTTCATTTCAGGCTGAGATTTTTTCAGTATTTCCATTTCTTTCTGGAGTTGGTCATTCTCTCCCTTTAGGTCCTTGATTTCTTTGAGTATATCTATGATTGTTCTTTCAAGATCTGTGTCCTGGGTTACCTCCAGGGAAATCTAATTGTTGGATCTGTAAGATTGATAGAGTTTGGTGGGGATTTCTTATTTGCTTTTCCCATGTTATTGATTTTTCTTTGTGCTTTTAGCATGTAGATTTGATTTTTTTTTTTTTGTAATCTGATATGAAATTCAAGTGTTTCTTTCCTTGTGATGTAACCTATTCCTGCAGGTTGACTGGGCAGGGGTGGGGGTTGATTTGTCCTGCTGACCAGCAATCTGGCTGCAACCTCAGTGTCCCTAAAGATCCTGGTTCCCAGCAAGGTGGGCCAGCTGTTACCCTGCCTTTGGAGGAAGCCAAGGGTCTGTTAGATGCTGCCTCAGTGGAATTATATGCAGCTGTAAAGAAAGATGACATCATGAACTTTGCAAGTAAATGGATGAAATGCTAAGCCATTATTCTAAGTGAAGTAACACAGAAAAACAAAGGATAAATGGTATCCTTCATTTGTGCATGCTAGCACCAAATCCTTAGTTGAAAGGCAAGCCAAGCAACTTTAGTGTTGTATTTTTGTATTTCTTTTTATCTGAAAGCAACCCTGGTGAATATCTTAACAGGCTCTAGAATTAACTTGCCACTTATTTTCAGACTTTGCAATTGTGGTATATGTATGGAGGGTATGTATTCATATTTTAGAGTAGTATAAAATTAAAGGGAAAATGTGAACTCCTAAACATATGTTGCAATTAATATACACTTTATTTTCAGAGGTTGTAATTTTGGTATGTATGTGACCTTTGTATAGGCATATTTTGAAGCAATACAAACGGGAGGGAACAATGACAACAAAAGGACTGGGTTTAGGAATGGAAATAGTTAACTTCTGCTGAAAACAATAAATCTCTGAAGAGAAAAACTTTAAAAAGACTGAGAAAAAAAATACAAGACATGTATGGCAGAATGCATGAACTGGTGTCGGGTGGGGGGCACGGAAAAAGGTATGTGTCAAAACTGGACTGAGAAATGATGTATAAAATACACAAAACATCAATAAAATATTTTATAAAAAATAAAAATAAATAAAAATGATGGGAAACAAAATACTTGGTATGATTAAGAAGATCGATAAAGCTTCTTAATAAGAACATGTGACTTAATATTCCATGTGGAGTTAGAGAAAAGAGGTAAAAGTCCAGTCTATTTCTGGACCTATGCTACCCAGGGTACAGGAATCTGAAATTTGTACTTATAAGTATCTGCTCCTGGTGGAATATTGGAAGGGATCCAAGATGAGATATGAAGTATTCTGTACTTCATTCTCTTATGAATAAAGAGAACTTGTAAAATTGAAATAAGTAAATTAAAATATTCCTGAGAGAAATAGATCTAAAGCTAGTATACAATGCTAGTGTAAGATTTGAGGGATAAAATGTACATATCATTTTCTGATGAGCACAGTGACTCTTCATCAGCATTCATTTTCGTACCTGCCTGAAGACATTGGCTGATGGCAGGCCACATTTTTGTTGTCAAGACTGGAGTGGTTCTCCTGGCACTTCGAATACAGAGAATCAGAATACTGTTGAAATCATGTGTGTAAAGCTGCCTGCACTAGTCCCTTCTTATCCTTTAAGTATCTGTGTGGCCTGTAAGGAGTAGCCCTCCTTCTTTTATTCCTTATTCTGTAATTTGCATTTCCAGTTAATTCAAATATTTTACTGGTTCCCATAGCACTTCTGGAATTGTTTAATCTTTCTAATATTCAGATATTTTTCTATTAATTATGTTTAGAGACATAATTTAAATGATACAAATTCTTATAAATTTATTAAATTTTGCTTAGTGGTATGTATAAAAAAAAAGAAAAAAAAAGAATTCCATAATGCAACAGTCACCAGGAGCCATGACAAATTATCGAGCCCAGAGTATCAGCTGTCCCATGGTAGGTAAATGCAGAGCTAAATGAAAAGAAATACTGTTTAGATGCAGGGAAGCATAACTTTTCCATATTTCAGCTGCTTAATCCTGAGAAATGTCTATATTGGTAAAAAAAAAATACAAAGCCAGGCCTGGTGACACACACATATTTAATCCCCGTAACCAGAAGGCAGAGGGAGGCAATCTCTGTGGAATCATCAGCTTGGCCAGTGCAGGCCAGCTGGGGCTGTAGGGAGACCTTGTCTCAAAAGGAAAAAAAAGAAAAGATACACCTACTTTGATTTTTTAAACACATTTATGCTTTTCATATTTTCTAATAAAATATTTTGTACTCAGGCCCTAGTGATCTAGTTTATCAGATTTTTTTTCTCATTTATTTCTTAGTATGTATTTCTTTTGCTTTTGGGGTATCTTGTTTTATTTTTTAAAGATTTGCTTTTGTTTTATGTGTATGAGTATTTTTCCACTTGTGTGTATGTGTACTGCCTGTGTCCATGGTGCCTAAGAAGACCTCAAGAGGCCACCAGAACCATGGAACTAGGGTAGGTAGGATAGTTCTAAGTGTCCATATGGGTTCTGAGAATGAAACCTGGTCTTCTGTGAGAGTGGCTTTTAACTGTTGAAACACTTCTTCAGGCCCTGCTGTCTTGAATAATTTTTGTTGTTGAAAGTTCCATTTCTACAGTTTTCTTGTCTGACTTCTTGTAATGGCAGCGAAACCTTACCTTCACCAAAATTGCTGGGCAAATTTCAATTTAGTAATTGAAACCTTTCACAGTTTCCTTGTAGTTTCTGTTCTGAAATGTTGGACAATTTCCTTACACGTTTGCACTATGTGACCTATAGCTTTGGCAGCATTTGAAGAGAGAAAAAGCAATACTGATGCTCCAGCATGAAAGTACTGCTTTTGTTGTTTGCTTAATTATGAGGAATTATGTGCTGCTGACAAAAAGGCAGTGCCGATACATCTATAAATTATCATTTGTTTCTCTTATTGCCAATATTTTTGGTATTAGTCAATAATAATAGCAAAGCAACAACAAGTTGAACTAATAAATACAGCTTTTTTGTGTGTGATAGTGTAGGCACTTTAGAAACACATAATATCTGTAAAAATGTATGAAATATAGATATCTCATTTGTAGATGAAAATTTTAAAAAAGCTGCAGGGAAATTACATAACTTATATGAAGCCATACAGATAATGAGCCGGGATAAATTAACATGTATACAGTGTGACCCACAGTCCACACTTCCACACAATAACCTTTGCTGTCTCTCCATATGCTGAATTACATGTGATTTATTTAAATATATAGTCACATGCTACATAAAGATATTTTAGTCAACAATGGACTGTTTATAGAATGATGATCTTATATCATAATGCAGGAGAAAATTCCCAGTTTTTACTCTTTTTAATTGTACCTTTTCTATATTAAGATATGCTTAGAAACAAATACTATTTTGTTACAACTACCTACAATATTCAGTACAGTAGCATGCCATAGAAGTTTTTATCCTAAGAGCTAAAATTTACATCCTAGGTATATATTTAGGATGTTGTATTTATAATTGCACAAGCACAAAAATCATGTGAGAAGATCTAATTAGCTTTGTCAACTTGATACTGTCTAGAATAGACTGAGAAAGCTTGAGCAAAGCCTTCCTGGGGAACTACTTAGAACTGATTGTCCCATGGGCATATCTGAGAGGGATTGATTAGTGAATGACACCTGGCAACCCAGTCTACATGGGTGGCACCATGGCAAGACAGGTGTCCTAGGCTATGTAAGAAAGCTAGCTAAGCGCCAGCCTGTGGATGAGCCCTTGAGACAAGCGGTAGCCCTCTTTCCTCCAGTTTCCTCTGTGCTTCTTGTCTGTGAGTTGCCTGTGAGTTGGAACAAATGTTGCGTGGAAAGCACTCACTCATACCTTCAGGTTCCTGCCTTGAATTCCAGCCCTGACTTCCTGCAATGTTAGAACATGACCCGAAAGTGTAAGATGGAATAAACTCTCTCCTTTCACAAGTTGATTTTGATTGTGTATGTGGCACAGCAACAGAAAGGAAACTTGAGCAAAAGCTATGTATTAGAATATAATACTATTGATAGGCAACACAGAATTGTATATTTCTATGCATATATGTATATATGTATACTACTAGCTTATTTTGAATATATGCCAAATCTATGAGATATGTGCAGATTCTGCAGCTGAAATCTGAAATAACAAACTCAGAGAAGTTAAATATTTTAAGCAGAAAATAATCAGAAGATATATGATTTGAACACAGAAAATTGACTATGATCTACAATTAAAAACTTATGGACATTCTAAAATAAGTAATTGTTCTAGCATAAACATTTTGAATTAGCTTTTGCCACTTTCTTTTCTATCTTACTATCTTACTTTAATATAAAAATTGATAAAGAGATTGCTTGTGTGCCCCTGTATTAACTTAGTATAAATTGATTTTCAAATATTATTTCATATCCTCTAAAGCAAGGTAGATACAAACACTATATATGTGTGTGTGTGTGTGTGTGTGTGTGTGTGTGTGTATTTGAAACCCTGCTGTCATTGGCCATGCTTTGTTTAACATGTTAGAATTTTTATTAGTCCACCAATTGCTTCTTAAGCCATATGTAAACATATTACTTCTAATAATTTAAGAAATAAAATGGCTTCAGTTTTCATTATAATATTTATTGCATTACTCAATAACATTTACTGTTGAAAATGGCAAGCCTCAATATCAGCAAGACATTTAGCTTATAATTTCATTCATGCAGATTATATTGTCTCCAATGAAAAGTTATGAAGGAGTTTTTATTTAAAATCTTTATTTTATGTATATGAACATTTTATCTACTTGTATGTAAGTGAACCACGTGCGTGAAATATATATGGAGGTCAGAAGAGGGCATTTAAGCCCCTAGATCTGGAGTTACTGATCTTAGCAGCCACACGAGTGCTGGAAACTGAACCTGGGACCTCTGAAAGAATAGCCAATGCTTTTAACTACTGAGCAATCTCTACAGTACAATGGCTAATTTGTAAATTGCAATAGGGACATGTATGATGTCTTTACTGAGCCATATATATATATATTTATATATATATAATTTTAAGATATATAAAATATATATATATATTGCTTAAAAATAAATGGCAGCACATGGTTGTTAGGTGAGGAAAGCCTGATGTTCTTTAGAAAAGAAGAAGACATGAAGACATTCATAGACTCAGGGTGATCGGCTGACTGCTCTTGAGTAGCTGTTTCAACAGAATTGAGGTATTTCCTCCTGGAGAGTGGACTCCTTGTGAAAGACTCAAGAAACAAATCGAACTTAGAGGCTCGTGAAACATGCAAATTCCCAAGGCCTCCTCCCCAATGTTCTATAAGCACTAACGACTGCTAGAGAGAGGAGACTCTGATGGTCCAAGCTGTCTACAAATCATGCAAGCAACTTCAAGCAAAGGCTTCATGAGCTGCTACCCATGCCTGAGTGGACATTTGATTGTGTAGCTCCTTTTGAGTCACCCATGTTCATGTACAGGACTCCAGTAGGTTTACTGCTTCACTGAGATTAAAAAAAAACAAAAGACTCCAGATAGGGTAACTAGAACTCAGGGGAAGAAACGGCACTGAGGAGTGAGCAGGGAGAGTAATTTGTCACAATGGACTCTAGCACAAATGACAGAAGGTATGAAATCTGGGGTGGGAGGGGGAGCGAAGATGCCAAGGCAGGATGGGCTATAATGGTGATTAAGACTGACTGAAAATTATGTATGAAACACGTAAAAAATACAATAAAAATAGAATAAAAATAAATAAATAAATGTAGTAGAAAATTATTAAATATACTTTAAGTATACTTTCTACTATATAACACTCATTTTTTTAATTAAAATAAGTATTTAGTTTACATTGCTGAATAATTATATTTACATTGCTGAATAATTATATTTAGTTTAAGTATTGGGAGTACTTTCTCCTTTTGAAACGCTGCAGCAGATATTTGGTTGACGAGCAATGGAAGATTTTGATCACCTTATCATTAATTTTTATAGAAAAAAAAAACAAAACCATAAAATATTTTAACTTTCCAAAATATCATTAAACAAGTAGTATGTATGCAAACTCTGTATTTGGGATGTTAGGAGCAAAAATGATGTTACTGTAGGATCTCTGATCAAAGACATGGATAACTTGCTTTAGTGCTCAGTAGAGTTTGGAAGTTATATGGAAAAAACACAAAGAGTGTGAAAGCTTAGGACAGTGTCACTGTAGGATGGGGATCTGAGGAGACTTCATGAAGTATGACATTTATGAAAACCTATAGAAATCATGAGGACTGCAAAAGAGGCATGGATATGAAAAATGAATAAGGAAACTATTTTAGTCAAAGATTTTTTTTCTAGTCTTCAACCTTGCATCTTTCAGCAGCAATTCCACATAACTCTGAGAACTTTCTAATCATAATATATATATATATATATATATTGTTATAAAACTTGCATCTTGTTTTATCTACTTTCTATAATCATAAAAGCTGAAGTGATGGGATTTGGTCATTCATCATTTCTTTAATCTAGAATTTTTCTTACTTTTCGGGGACTCAAAGATGATGGGACCCTAACGTAACTGTAATTTGATCCCCACGTCACATAAATTAGTATAAGTAAAATTTAATTTTTATCCTTTGTGATAAATCATGAACCATAGTGAGTAAAGGTTTTATTCTTTTATCTCAATATGTTTGGAAGAAAAAAAATAACCCTTCCAATTGAATATTCTGGTAATACTAAAGTAAACAATAATGTCAAAGATTTTATTATCAAATACATAAAACCATGCACTTTGAATTTGAATTTCAGTTGCATACTGAAATTGATCTATTAATCATTTCTTCCCAAGCATTTTTTTACTTCAAAATGTCTTTAGTATCATGGTTATTAAGCATAGGAAGGTTCCTATTCTTTCTATGTGTCATGTCTAAAAACGTTCACGTTGAAGACGAGATGAGAGGAGAATGAGCTGCTTGGATTACTGATGCCTGTCTTCAACTAAACCTGAGAGGCACACTCTAAATCTTATAAGGCTCAGCTGACATTTTCATGCCATTTTTATTTCACCCAGACCAAATTTGAAAGTATTTTAAGAGGAAAGGCAGTCTAGTCATATTCTTATTTCTCTTAAAAAAATACCACAGAATTGGAACAGCAATTTCCACACCCTCTCTCAAAATGTTTAAAACTTAAAAATACTTCACCATCCAAATCATTGAGCAAGATTTTAAGCCAGTTTTTATCTCAGTCATATTCCTTTGAAGTTCTTGCTGAATGGTCATTCTGTTCATATTCTATTGCCCCAGCATTTTGACTGCTTCTAGATAGTGCTCTTGGTTTTAAAAATATGGCTTAAAGGAAATTGGCCTTGGTGATGACCATAATAGCACAAATGGCAAGTCTCCAGGTGACCTGCAGTGCCGTAACACAGGAGATATTTGCATGTTAATTTTAACATGGTAACAATAGGGACAACGTGCTATTGTTAGAGCACAACTCGGATGGCTGGCAGAAAATTGCTCACTCTGGAGTGTTTGTGATATTGAATTGCAAATCTTTACCTAATGAGTGGTTGAATTGGCATTTTAAGAAATAGGAGAGGTTCATTTGAAATTATGGAAATATTCTCTGAATTCACTTGGCATGCCTATTTCAAGCAAAATTATTCCCTTTGGTGTCATTTAGTTATATTTTTATTTCTCTTTCCTTTATTCTCTTCCCTTCTTTTAGAAATTTTTATTCTCTTCTATTCACAGAAATGCCAGGTGCTCTCTCTCTCTCTCTCCCTCTCTCTCTCATATATATATATATATATATATATATATTAGATATATATATATTATAATGGCATTTTAAAATGGGGGATAAAGAAACAGAAGATTATATGGAGTATTCATGATTCACAAAATTATGATCTCCATGAAATGTATATATAAATGTGTGGAGCTTTCCTCATGTATTCTGTTTACAGATATCCCCTGATTGTAAGGTTCAATAACCTCAGAGGGAGAAAGCAAAAATATGTTTTATAAAGAAAAGAAATTTTTAAAATTGTTTTTTTTTAAGATCAATGCTTCACTGTCATTTATAAAAGCACTGCAGGTTTTTCCATTTCTAACATCCATTGAAACAAGACAGCCAAAGCAAAAGAAACTGATTTCACAGTTATTGTTTTCCTCTGATTTGATTTACCTTGTGGTTTTCATACCTATAATTTCAAGAACTACAAGATTTAAAAATTGCGGGCACACACAAGAAATGTAACATTGAACATCAGTAAATGACAGTCTTGTGTTCATACATTTTTGCCATATCACTGGCTACCTGCTGTGTTGCAGACAAATATGGAATTTATAATGTAGTAATAGGTAAATTCTAGCTCTTGGGTCCAGACAAATACCATAGCAGAGAAAAATCTGTAAATTTCCAATTAAAATTTTTATAACTGAGAAAAGCAAATGTCTTATACCATTGATGATTTTTAGGTTAGTTATATTAAATGTTGTTCGAAAATACACTTATACCTGATAATCCCTTTTGGATTTGTATTCTGTTTAGTTTATACTAATTCTATCATGTTATTTAGGTAATTGATATACTGTGGTATAGCGAATATCTCACAACTCTTACATACAGTTCTTTTACCTTTTTTTTCTTTTTTGGTATTTTTGAGACAGGGTCTCCCTTTAGTCTCAGCTGGCCTGGAGCTCACTCTGTAGACCAGGCTGGTCTTGAACTCACAGAGATCCGCCTGTCTCTGCCTCCCGAGTGGTGGGATTAAAGGTTCTATTGGTGATGATAAATTTGCCCCTTGCTTATACTTATCAGTGGGTGTTCAGTTGTTACAGCAGATTGGAAGTTATTCAGTTCATTTCTTAGGTATTTTCAAAAGCAGGGAAGGATTTCACACTCTGTGGAGTGCTTCTTCACCAAATGCAAAGAATATTGCAGCTCATGCCAGTGATAATTAAAGCCAATAATAACCTAGAAGTCTCCTGGGCTCTGCAAAGTTTCAGGAGTAATACTTTTCCATTGTTTACATGTCTGGTTGAGATCTTCTTGCTAGCTCCTGAGTCAGCCTGAAACTGCAATTCAAATAAAAACTGTTGAAATCATATTCTTAAGCTTTAATGTGGAGAGTTAAAATGCAAATAAATGTTTCAGTGAGGAAAGTAGTTTATAAACGTAGTATTTTATGTAAGAATATTGAAGATTACTTTTAGGTATAACTTAATATTTTATATGGATGTGAAAATATTTAAAAAGTGTTTTTAATTAAAAGGGAAATAAGATAATCTCAAAAATGACTTCAGATATTCCATATATTCTATAAGCTATACCATATAGGTATTCGTTGACTTAAATTTTTATTCTCTTTTTACTTAAATATTAAAGAACTATGATTTATTTTATTTGAAATTAACCAGCTTATGCAATTCGAATTTGCTTTACATGAAAAATTCGCCTCAGGTAAAGTAAATATGGCTAGAAAATATTGTCATTGTGATGACTCGGCATGCTTCCATCAATTACAAAAACATGGGTCCAAATATAATGACTTTAACTCTATATACGCAGTCAAGACAAAAAATATATGTGTTATTTTCCTTCTTTTGATGTATACATGTGTGCCTGCACCTGTGTGTGAGTTATATCTCCTGTGTGAGCACAAATAATTTTGCAAGTTCTTGTGCATATGTGTATGCACAATCATGTGCATCTGTATGAGGAGGCTCAAGTTGATGTTAGGAATTTCCTGCAGTCACTTTCCACATTATTTTTGAGCCAGGGATTTCTCAGTAAAACATAGAGCTGGCCAATATAGCCAGTCTCACTAGGGAGCTTGCTCTGGGGACCTCCTGTTTCTACTTTCCTGGGCTGGTCATATAGGTGCATGGCCATGTGCACCTAGCATTTACCTTGGTTCTGAAGATTCAAACTTAAATCTCCTATTATGTTCCAAGCACTTTCTCCAGTGAGTCATCACTGCTTACATATTCAATATCAGATCTTCCATTTTATAGAAGTGTTTCTATATGTGTATGAATGTACTGTCTGCATGCAAGTTTGTGCACCCGTGTCGTGCAATGCCGCGGAGGTCAGAAGAGGGTCTCGGATTCCCCTGGAGCTGGAGTTCTCCTGGAACTGGAGTTTCAGACGGTTCTTGGCCGCCATGTGGGTGCTGGGGATCGAACCCGGGTCCTCTGCAAGAGCGGTCGGCGCTCTTAACCGCTAGGCCATAAAAAAAAAAAAAAAGAAGTGTTTCTAGAAGGAAAAAATTAATTTTATGTTATGCTTTTTTCACAAATAACTGTGTATAGAGTTTGGGGTGTGGAGCTGAGATACGTTCATGAAATCTGAGTAAGTTGTACTGAATAAGCTTGAATATTCCTCTTTTTAAATTAATTTTTATTGAACTTTTGCCAATTCCGAACAATATACTTGCGTTATCTGTAGATCGTTTCCTGTATAAATACTGCCCCTTATTAAGCCCTTCTCACCAAACTTCTGTACTCTAACATGTATAAAAGTGTTAGGACTGTGTCCACAATTTCCATTCTGTGTGGGTTTAACCATTGGAGCCTATATACCTGTTAAGACCTTCACTATAAACAAGACTGAATCTCTACTTCTGAGCAGCCATCTATTGACAATTTTTCCTCAAGGAGGGATTACAATTTCTTACCCAATTCCCTATGTCTATGCTGAAATTCTGCCTGGCTTAACCATACATGGTACTTGTGTATGCTGTCACCATTGCTGTGAGTTTACATGAGTGACAATCTGTCTGGAAAAATGTGTTTCCCTGTGTTCATCCATATCTTCTGGTAATTACAATATTTCTCCTACCTCTTGCACAATAAAATCTCTGAAATTATGGAGGAATAAGTTTGATTCAGGTCTCCTATTCAAGGTGAGCACTCTGCAGCTTCATGTTCTGTGCATGTTAGCCAGTTGAGGTTTCCCATGTTAAACACCATCTGCTGTATAAAGGTGTTTTGGTGCTAAGAGATGCATTCATCTATGGACATAACAGTAAGTCATTAGAAATAAATGTAATGCCATATCTGTTTAGCAGGACAGTTTTTTCAACTTACTTATTTTATTTATTTATTTTTTTTGGTCTTTTCAAGACATATATTGACTGCATGTATGTAAGGTGTCAGATTCCTGTGGAGCTGGAGTTATAGATAGTTGTTATCTACCATGTGGGAGTTGGAAATCAGATCCCAGGCCTCTACAAAGCAGCCACTATTCTTTTTTTTATTACTTCTTTATTTTTTTCATTTTTTAACAATAAGTAATCATTTATGAGTACAAGCATCCTTCATGTAAAACCAATTGCAAGCAGTTGTGCCCAAACCCACACAGCCCATGGGTCCCACCATCCAGCTGGGGGGCTTGTATGTTCAATCAAGTTGATCAGATGAGTGTCCAGACTATATTGCTGTAGTTTAGTCATTCACCCCAATCGCAGCCCTTACATTCTATCACACCCCCTCTTCCGCAGATTGTTCCTAGGCTTAGAAAAGGGACACAGGTGGACGAGAAGCAAAACGTTCTACTTTCTCTGGAGCTGTTGTCTTGGACTCTGGTCAATTCTGGCTGTTTCCTTTCATGGGCTGACAGTTTGTCCAGGAATAATCTTTCAATCCTACTAATGAAGCACAAGCAATTAGATATATAGGTATTTAAACAGTACTAATTGTTATGGTAGGTTACTTTGGTATAGACACAGATGTTTGGATGGTATGTTAATCCATGAATTACTTTTTTTCTGTTAAATATGACAGGGTCTTACTGTGGCTTATAACATCTCCTAACCAGTAGAGGATGTAAGCTTGTGGCATCAGCCATGGGTTATTCCTCCAAGGAGAGAGCTAATAGCCAATTAGATTTGGGATATACAGGCATATGGCTGCCACTGCTGCACAGTATTTCCAGGCAGGTGAGGTGTGGCTGGTGCTGACAGAGGAGTCTTGCTTGACTCAAGGAGACCTATATTTGCTTTATTGGTTTAGTGGCCTTTGGTAACACTCTCTGATATTCCAGAGACCAACTGTACCCTTGCAAGTGTGGTCTCAATGCATCTTTCCCATGCAGCAGCCACTATTCTTATCAGATGAGCTATGGCTCCCACTCCCTGAGAGTTAACTTGATATCCTAGATATGTTATGTTTTTAAGGTTACTGTGAATGCGTGTGTTTTCTATGATCTCTTTCTCAGCCTGCTTCATAGTCATATATAAAAATGCTACTGAAGCCGGGCGTGGTGGCCTGTGCCTTTAATCCTTGCACTTGGGAGGCAAAGGCAGGCAGATCTTTGTGAGTTCAAGGCCAGCCTGGTCTACAGAGTGAGTTCCGGGACAGATGGGGCTACAGGGAGACCCTGCCTCGAAAAGACCAGAAAAAAAATGCTACTGAGTTTTTTAAGTTATTTTTGTATCCTGACATAATGCTGACATTATTGATCCTTTTTAGGAGTCTTCAGGTGGATTTTTTGTCATCTTTAATGTATGATATTACATCATCTGCAAGTAGGAGGAATTCCCCCCCCTTTTCAATTTGTATCCCTTAAATTTCTTTCTCTTATCCTATTGCTATAGCTAATTCTTCAAGAACTTGTGAAGAAGAGCGTGGCAAGTGCATGGCTCTGTCTCATTCCTGATTTTAATGGGATTGCGTCAAGATTTTTCCCATTTAAGATGATGTTGGCAGTGGGTTTCTCATACATAGCCTTGATTATGATGAGACATGATCCTTCCAGTCCTGCTGTCTAATTATAGTGTCTAACTCTATTCTACATATTTATCTTTACAACTATTCATAGGGCTAGCTCTCTTCCCTTATCAAAGAAGCTTTGTTTACACCAGACACAGACTGCCACAGAGATCCCCAACTGGCAGAGAATAAGTGACCATGGGACTGGTACAACTACAATCTAAATCTACACTCATGTTGCCAGAACAAAACCCAAATAATGGCAACACTTGCTGACATCTACCAAGGATGGGGGAAATTTAATAAGGACTGCCCACAGATAAAGATCTATAGGGAATCAATCAGTCTTCTCCAGGGATGATGACCATGAAAGGTTATCTAGAGCAAAGTGGTCACCCTTAAGGAACATGTAGATAAGAACAACATTAAATGAACACAAAAGGTTGTGTCCATGTGTGTGGTGTGTGTGCGCACACATAATGCATATGTCTGTTTATATAAAATGATACACATAAGGATCTATTATTACAGATATTATAGAAGAATAGTTCATAAATATGGCAGAGAGTAGATTAGTAAGAGAATAATTGGAGGGAGGATGAAGATGTAAGAATGATATAAGTATATATGTATGAAATTCTTAAGTTAAATTAGAAATAAAACAAAGCAAACTGGTATTTTATTTATTTATTTATTTATTTATTTATTTATTTATTTATTTACTTATTTATTTGGTTTTTTTGAGACAGGGTCTCCCTGTAGCTCTGGCTGTCCTGGAACTCACTCTGTAGACCAGGCTAGCCTCAAACTCACAGAGATCTGCGTGCCTCTGCTTCCCAAGTGCTAGGATTAAAGGCGTGCGCCACCACGCCCGGCATTTATTTATTTCTGTATGTGTATGAATGTACTGTCTGCATGCAAGTTTGTGCACCCGTGTCGTGCAATGCTGTAGAGGTCAGAAGAGGGTGTCGGATTCCCCTGGAACTGGAGTTCTCCTGGAATTGGAGTTTCAGACGGTACTCGGCTGCCATGTGGGTGCTGGGGATCGAACCTGGGTCCTCTGTAAGAACGGTCGGCGCTCTTAACCACTAGGCCATCTCTCCAGCCCGCAAACTGATATTTTAAATCCAAGCTGTTGTTGCCCAATTGGAGTTATACAAATCAAATTTAATGTTTAGCCACTTGGGCAAATGATCATAATCTGATTAATTGTGTCATAAGTATAATTATGATTCAGTTATCTTTTGTAATATATTTGGAATTGACAAATGTGCTATCATAAATTACTTATGGTCTGAGATGCTTTCTTCGCTGAAATTTTGCTATGAGTATGATTATTCAGAATTAAATTTCTAACAATTGTAAATTTTTATATGGAAAAATATGAAGTATTTATTTAAACTGTTGTGACAAGACAAAAGAATAGGGGGATTTTATGTTAGTGAGAAAAATTCTGGTGGTTGGAGAGATGACTCAGAAGTGGATGATACTGGCTGCACTTTTAGAAGGTCATGGGTTCAATACCCTAGAACCACATGTTGGTTAACAACTGTCTGCAACTCCAGTTCCAAGCGATTCAACATAGTCTTCTGACCTCTGTGGTCATTGCATGACACAAAAGCACTTACATACATGCAGGCAATGCTCTCATACACATGAAATAAAAATTAAAAAAGAAAAATTTTATTTCATGTGTATGAGTGCAAAGATACATGCACATCTATGTTTATTGCAGCTCTCTTCACAATAGCCAAGAGTTGGGACCAACCCAAATGCCCCTCAACTGATAAGTGGATAACAAAAATGTGGTATATTTACACAATGGAATTCTATGCAGCAGTAAAAAAAGATGACATCATGAACTTTGCAGGTAATAATGGAACTTGAAGCAATTATGCAATTATGAAGTAACACAGTCCCCTTCCCTCCAAGGAAAGTATTATAACCATAAATAAATAAATAATAAGGTCTGAGAAATTGTATTTCAGGTATAAAACTTGAGATCTTAGTAAAAAGAAAAAAAATATAGAGAACAGTTGTTTGCCTGTCTTACTGGCAAGTGCAGCTACCCTGTGGTTGCCACTGCTTTTTCCATACTTCAAAGACATGAGACACAGCTTTTCAACCTTCCAATATGGACTGAAGACTCATGTCTCTCCAAGAATCCTCCAAAACTTCAGTGCCAGATGGGGACTACTGAGACATCTAACTTGTGGATTGAACTACTACTGGGGTTTCAGCCTCTTCAGAGTATAGACTGCCATTGTTGGACTACCCAGATTGTATCATGGAGGCCAGTACAGGAAGATCAAGACAGGACACGGTGCTTACTGGATCTCATTTGGTGACCATGGGAAGAGAAAACCCTTGTGGAACACAAGGGCAGAACTGATGGTGGTTTGGGCTTGCCAAGGAGGAGCCTTCAAACATGACATCTCTCAGCCTAATAAAGAGAAAAACCATAAGCTGAAGATGCTAAAACCTATGATATATGTGGTATGCATATATGCATATTTTGGAGTGATGCATATTGGAAGGAATAACAACAACAGCAGCAGCAGCAGCAACAACAACAACAACAAAGAGACTGGGTTAAAGAACTGACTGAAATGGTGAACTTCTGCTTGAAACAGTAAACTTCTGCATCAAGAAATTTGAGAGACTGAGAAAAAGATGAAAAACGTGTTTGGCAGAATGCATGAGCTCTTGTGGGTTGGGGGGGCTGAGAGATAGGCATGGGTCTATATTTGATTTAAAATTTTGTATGAAATGCACAAATCTTCAATAAAAATTGGCTTTGAAAAAAATAAAAATGGGGAATGGTTTCCTTCATTTGTGGATGCTAGTGCCAAATCCCCCAATTGAAAGGCAAAGTGAGAAATGTTATTGTTATATATTTTTTTTATATTTGAAAGCAACTCTGATGTTATAAGGTGGATAACTTAATGAGCCCTAGAATTACGACTTACTTTCAGACATGGTAATTAATGTATATGGGTGCAAGTTATATATCCATATTTTAGAGTAGTATAAAATTAAAAGGAAAAGAAAACATATATCAGAGTTAACATACAGTTTATTCCTGGAGGATATAATTTTGGTAGACATATGATGTTTATATAGGCATATTTTGGAGCAATACAATTGGGAGGGAACCACAACAACATAAGGACTGGGTCAAAGAACGGACTGGTATAGTTAAATTCTGACCCAAACAATAAATCTTTGCAAGGGAAATCTTTTAAAAGATGAGAGAAAGATACAGGGCATGTATGACAAAAAAAAAAAAAAAACCCTACCTCTCACCCTGTACAAAAATAACTCCAAGTGGATCAAAGATCTCAATGTGAAGCCTGAAACTCTGAAGGTGATAAAAGAAAAAGTTGGCAACAACTTACCATAGGTGTAGGAAAAGACTTTCTAAACCAGACAGCAGCTGCACAGGAAGTAAGGTCAACAGTTAACAAATGGGACCTCATAAAACTCAAAAGCTTCTGTACAGCAAAAGAAACAATCAAGGAGGTGAAGAGAAAACCCAAAGAGTGGGAAGAAATCTTTACCAGTGACACATCTGACAGAGCATTAACGTCAAGAATATATAAACTACTCAAAAACAAAGAAGTAAGAAGACAAATGACCTACTCAAAAGATGGAGTAAAGAGATGAACAGAATCTTCACCAGTGAGGAATTAAAGATGGCTGAGAAACATCTTAAAAAGTGTCCATCATCATTAATAATTAAGGAAATGCAAATTAAAATGACTCTCAGATATCATCTTACTCCAATATGGCTAGCTAAGCTCAAGAAAACAAAAGACAACAGATGCTGGAGGGGTTGTGGGGAAAAGGGAACACTCATACACTGCTTGTGGGAATGTAAATTTGTACAACCACTATGGAAAGTAGTGTGGAGAACCCTTAAAAAACTCAGAATGAGCTTACCACCTGACCCAATCATACCATTCCTGGGTATATACCCAAAAGACTCATCCTACCACAAAGATACTTGCACATCCACGTTTATTGCAGCTCTCTTCACAATAGCTGGAACCAACCCAAATGCCCCTCAACAGACGAGCAGATGACAAAAATGTGGTACATCTACACAATGGAGTCCTATTTAGCAGTAAAGGAAGATGGCATTATGAACTTTTCAGGTAAATGCATGGAGCTCGAAGCCATTATGCTGAGTGAAGTAACACAGTCCAAGAAAGACAAATGGAGAATGGTTTCCCTCATTTGTGGGTGCTAACACCAAATCCCCCAGATGAAAGTAAAGCTGAATGACATTGTGGTTATATTTTTATCTGAAAGCAACTATGTTGTTATAATGTGAATCTCTCAATGGGCTCTAGAATCTACCCACCAATTATTTTCAGACTCTTTAATTACTGCATATGGGTGGAGAGTATGTATCCATATTTTAGAGTAATATGAAATTAATGGAGGAAAATGTGAATTCCTAAGCATTAAAAAAAACTGAGAGAAAGATGCAGGACAGTTATGGCAGAATGCATGATCTGGGATGGGATGGGGTGGAGTGGGGGGGAGGGATAGGGGAATATGCCTGAACAGAAATGAAAAATGATGTATGCAATACACAAAACATCAATAAATAAATAAATAAAAGAAAGAAAAAAAACACCCCCCAAAATAGTCACTAAAATTTTAAGTAAAAATAATGTTGTCCCTTACAAAGAAAGATTTCACTGTGTAAACATTTTTGTACACAAAATTAAAACTGTAGAAAAACAGCATAAAATCTATTAAAGAGAAATGAAACAGCGAATAACAACAGATTGGTGAATATTTGCAAGATATAAGATAAATAAGTAATATTTTAAAAAATGTGAATAGCTACAGGGAGACCCTGTCTCAAAAAGACCAAAAAAAAAAAAAGTGAATAGCCAAAAATAGTTTTATAAAAATACCTTTCCAATAGATATCATAGCAAGCAGGATCTTTAGAAATACAGAGCTAAAAGTGACAAACTGTCAATTTCAAACTATTTGTGTTGACAAAGAAGACACACTATTGCAAGGAGCTCCAGGATCATGTTGCACATGGTGTGGAGATCAGAATCAACATGGTAACCGTTCACCAACCAATCAAGCATAGACATACCACAGAGTACCAGGACTAGTGGGAAATGCCAAGCTGCTCCGCTCTTCCTTAGACAGAAAGTGGCATACTCAGAATTAACATTTGAAATTGTCAGGAATAATGTAAAATAGATTAATAGTAGAGACAAGGAAGAAAAGACTTGATGCAGTAATCCTAGTTTCTATATGCTCTCGGAGCAACCATGGCTTCAATTCAGTTTGTTTTTAAAACAAATGGAATGGCTGAGTTGTAAATGTAAAATTGGTCAAAGAATGGGTCCTCCATCTATGGAAAAAGAAAATAGGTATGCCTGGTTCTTCTCTGTTCTCATTGTTTGATAATCGGCAGATAATTCCAAATTCTAACTGTGTACGTCAAAAAGGAAGAAGACAGTTTTGAACAAAACTTTATGTGATTGCAATCAGTTATCTGGTACTTTATTATTTTTGTGTGTAAGCAGATAAAAGGTGTAATTTCCCCTGGACACTGCCACCATCAGTAAGTGAACATGAGCATTCTTTTATTATTGCAGTCCTTCCAGAAATCTTACACTGTACCTGCATCCTTCCTTTTGGTGCTTTTCTGCAAAAGAAGACTCAGACCTTCTGTTCATGGGCTTTTCAATCAATACCTTTCAAGATGTACTTCCAAAGACTTTCAGAATCGAAGTCCTTATCTAGGAGGAGGGGCACTTTCAACAAACACTGTCATCATTATTTACTGATGCCTTCAAATTAAGTCAGATCCAAATTCTCTGTTTGAATCCTAATATAATTCAGGTATTTTCTTAAGCCTAAGGTTAGGCTTCCACAAGTATTTACACAAACATAAAAATAATAGTTCTCATGTCTAGAACATGTGTTATTGTACAGATGTTATAGGTTGAACTGAAGCTCCCTATAGACAAAATGTCAAATGACTAACAACCTCACAATGGGATATTCTTTTGAAAGAGACTGTTGGCCTCGAAATTAGTTAAAATGCAGTCATGTTTGAGCTAACATGAATAATGTTCCTATGAAAAGAGACTCTTCAGATCCAGAACTATGTGGACAACTATAGCATTACAGAAAAATGAAAGCAGGGATATTATGCCAAGGGTCTCAAAAAATTGAAAGAAATGACCAGAACCTTGAAAAGAATATAGCATTTTCTCCCTCACTGTCCCCAGGAATTATCAAAACTGCAGCATCAAAGCTTTGCCTGAAGCAGACAAGCAATCTGTAAAATTTAGAACCTACACTATAACACCATTGCTTACCTCAGTCTGTAGCCTTGTGACCTACTCTACAGACTTCCAAGGTGCCAATCTTTAAACTAGCAAAGTGAATCTAATAAATGGTAAATACTTAAAACATCTACTATGTATAGGAATAGTTATGCTTAGATAGGTGATAGATAGGTAGATGATGCATACCCTAATGGTTTTGCACCCTTACAGAACTTTGACTCATAAGGAATTTAATAACTGGATAATGAGGAAGCCATAATACTGACATTACATATGATAATACTGATTTTCTATTAATTTTTGTAACTTGCCAAGGTTATTCTGTTAATAAATGACAAATAATATTTAAGCTGATATATCTTTGACTTCATAGCCCATTATGTTAGGCAATATGATGGTCAGTAATATATTAAATGAAATTATGTGTCATTTTCAGTTACGTGACCTGAAAGAAAAAAATTCTCTGCCATTCTTTTGGTGTGTTGAGGAAAACATCAATTGAATTGCATTTTTTAAAAACATACACTTACATATTCAGTAAAATAGATAATGAAAACATGCCATTCCTTAAAAGTCACTTTGGTCAAAACATTAAGATTATTAAATTTAGTCCTACTGTGAACTCTTGCCTGATCCTCACATAAGCAAGGATTCTCCCACAGCATGTAGGAGTTTATTATGGCCTTCCTTTACAGATGCTCAGAACTAGCTACATTGGCTTCACTCTCAGGTGAGTTTGCAATTTCAGTCTTTGTGTTTCATGAATTAAATTTGAAACTTTTTCCATTTTTGCATTTAAACAATAAACATGAATTGAACAGGATGAAATAAACATGAGAATTATGTCCCTATTATATTTTAGTAATATCTCTCGCTATCTCTCTCTCTCTCTCTCTCTCTCTCTCTCTCTCTCTCTCTCTCTCCTCTCTCACATACATTCAGCTCATGATTCTGTGAATTGACTTTTCAGGCAGAGGTTCAGCTATGGGCAAACAGACCTTGAGAACATACACAAAAAAGGATTTAATAAGCAAAGCTGTTTCATGTGTATGCAAAACAGTAAAATTTATTAAAATCAATTAATAGGGGCTGGAGAGATGGCCTAGTGGTTAAGAGCGCCGACTGATCTTGCAGAGGACCCTGGTTCGATCCCCAGCACCCACATGGTGGCTGAGAACCGTCTTTGACTCCAGTTCCAGGGGAATCCGACGCCCTCTTCTGACCTCCACGGCATTGCATGACACGGTGCACAGACCTACATGCAGACAGTACATTCATGCACATACAAAATAAATAAAATTTAAAAAATATTTAAAAAAGATCTATTATGAATTCATAGGTGATTGTATATATGAAATATACAAAACTCAATAAGAATATACACTGAAACAAAAAATCAATTAATAGAATTAAATGATTGCACATATGAAAAGTAGCTATCTTCTATACTTTTAAAAGTTAATTTGACCATCACTATTGTGCCTCTGTCAACTCTTACCAGGGAAGCTTCTTGACGCAGATGGACATTAATACATTAATACATTAATACAACTGGTCAGTGTTCAGAATGTAGAAGACTAGGGAGTTCTCAGCCCTAAATGGGACCCATATATCATATCTTCTCCTCTTAAGGTTCAGGAATCACTGTAGAACAATTGGTTCAAAGATTATAAGAGCCAGGGATGGTGGATGAATACAAGAAAATTGTTTTCCAGCCACAACTCAGTAGTTGCACATAAGAACTCACATCACGGGACTGGAGAGATAGCCTAGCAGTTAAGGGCACCGACTGCTCTTGCAGAGGACCCGGGTTTGATCCCCAGCACCCACATGGCAACTAAGAACCGTCTGTAACTCCAATTCCAGGAGAACTCCAGTTCCAAGGGGAATCCGAGACCCTCTTCTGACCTCCGTGGCATTGCACGACACGGGTGCGCAAACCTACATGCAGACAGTACATTCATACACATACAAAAATAAATACATTTTTTTTAAAAAAGAACTCACATCACATAGGAGAGAGGGCACAAGACTTCAAAAGCAACAAGGCATACAAAAACCCAGCATGGGGAGGTAGGTAAGAAGGCACAGCTGTAGCTGAGTATCTGTTTGCAATTTATAGCTGGTGAGAGGAGAATCCACTTTCTTTCAGGGTTCAATGCTGTGTGGTTTGACCAGGCTCCAGGACACTGACCCACAACCATGAGAATTTAGGGACATAAATTAGACTCAATTGACCTTACAAAATAATAAGGGACATGAAATCAGCAAGATAGCAAGGTATAGGTATAAAAGAATACGATCAAGGCACTTTTCATGGACTTTTCATAGAATCAATAAAATATTATTAAAATTATTTTGAGCAATATATTCACACATGGAGTCATCTTTTCTCCTGCTTGCCATTGTGAATGTGAACACCATGACTACAGCTGACTCTGTGAGATGCCTTAAGATAAAGAGGGAAACTATAACTGTAGTCTCCAAATCTAGCCCTGACAATTCTTATAAAAACAGCAGACAAGGATTCAGACCAGGCCTACTTAACTTCTACTTATATCAACCCAAGAAAAGAATGTAACCTTTTAAAAATATCACCCTCAAAAAAGTCAATAAACAGAAAACAATAGGTTTGTAAGAAACAAATTCACATGCAGAAAGTTATAAAATTCAGCTTCAAAAGCGAAGTAAACACATTCAGTAGAACTGATTTATGCCTCTAAATGTGTGGGAAAATGTAACAGCAGCTGCAGAAAGTTGAAATAAGTATCTTGAGATTTCTGGCTCATGAAAAGATGACAACTTGGTATACAGAGTTTTTTCCTCAGCACAGTCTAAAGATGCCAGGGTGGAAATGAAAGTATGGAATAGAGTAATTATAGCAAAGAAGCACGAGAAACCCCTGAGGATTAGAGGCAGGTGTGACCCTGTGTAGAAAGCACACTGCTCAGGGTAGACAGAGTGAGCTTCAATGCGCTGGAAGAAAGGCAGGCAATCTGGAGAGAGCTATTATTTCTGATCATTTCCCCACATTTCTTTCTTGCCCTCAGACTACTGAGACTAGACAAACAACAGCTGCAGTTGAGAACCTCAGAGAGTAGGGGAAGATCAAAGTTATGCCAAGACCATTGAATGGAGAGAGTATAAAAAACAAGTGCCAGCTGATTATCTTCCTCAACCTCACTCTGAAAATCAGACAAAGTCAGTTGATGGTGAAGCATGCACCATACATTCTTAGGTCCCATCCCCAATCATCCTAAGCTACAGAAAAGCAGCAGGGATAAAGGAGAAGAGGAAAGGATGTGACCTATATCATGAAAGTGGTGCCTTCCCAAGAGGCCACCAGAATATTTCTGCTAGACACTGCTAACTAGAAAGGCATGCAGGAGAGTAGGGTGTTTGCTTTCTATTACTGCAAACTGCACATTACAAAAGATTGGATGGCTTCAACAACATGTGCTTATTTTCTTTTACAGTTGTGGATGCCAAGAGTAGAGAATCCCATGGTCATCAGCGCCAGACTCCCTCTAGAAGCTTGGAGGATATTGCATTATTCTCTTTTCCCTCCCTCTTGGCATTGTATCTTGGTGAGTGTGACTATGCTACACTGCTTTACTCTTCCTCACAGGGTCTCCTGTGGCTACAGGACAAAACTTTCTCAGCTAACTTCTTATAAGGAATCTATGATGATCTATCAGTCCAGATTAATAATTCATCTAATGTTGTTAGCTCACATATGTAACATTTTTTACAAAAGTGACATCTTCAATTTCCAAGGTCAGCTCCTGTTGAATATAGGTGTCTTTTTTTAGTATATCAAAATAAACTTTTGTTGATCAAAGTCATTATTTTGCTGTCAATTTTGTTTCCAGTTTTACAAAAGAGAAATAAATAACAGGTAACTAGCTAGAAACTGCCAAACATGGACTGAAATAGCAGCATGAGTGAATTCAGAATGATTGGTACCCCAAATAGGTCATTGGTATAACTGGTAGAAGAAATAATTAAGAATGCATTTATGGGGCTGGAGAGATAGCTCAGTGGTTAAGAGCCCCGACTGCTCTTGCAGAGTACCTGGGTTCGATTCCAAGCACCCACATGGTGGCTAAGAACTGTCTTTATGTCCAGTTCCAGGAGAATCTGACGCCCTCTTCTGACCTCCGTGGCATTGCATAACACAGGCGCACCAACCTACCTGCAGACAGTATACTCATACACATAAAAAATAAATAAAAAAAATAAAAAGAAATGCATTTATATAAATAAAGAGGCGAACAGCTTCAAGACCCTTGCATAGAGTGTTCTAGTACACCCTCTCTCAAGTAGCTACATGGTCAATCTCTTATGTATGTCCGTAATCAAATCAGAACTATATAGACCCATTTCATTTTGACCCTTATGCTTATTATTCTTATTACTTGATGTAATCTTTTCTGGAAAATATCCTCTACGTTGTGGTTGTTTGTAAATTTTCTATCTTTCTACCTTATCACCCCAAAATGTAAGCTATTCAAGTGTAGATACCTTGTAGGTTTTGTTCATTGTTATGTGTACAGCAACAAACCAAAAGGCTCCACGGAGACTGCATGTCTGCAGTCCCTGCACCCAGACCCCTGAGGCAGGAAAATGGAGGTCCCAGTCAAGGTAGCCCTGACTGCCTCATGAGCTTCAACACAGGTCAACAATGGGGTAAAGAAGGAATAAGTTTAATAATTTTGAACATATATACACTAAAAATATAGCAAGGCTAAGACAGATAGAATTAGAGATAAAGATAAATCAGGCGAATGGAGAGATAGCTCAGAGGTTAAGAGCACTAGCTGCTGTTGCAGAGGACCCAGTTCTGTTCTCAGCACCCACATGGCAGTTAATATCCATCCCTAACTCTAGTTCCATAGGATCCAACACCCTCTTCTGGCTTGGAAAGATGTGTATAACACAGGTGCGGTTACACAAAGCATATAGCTTGTTCACATATTTATGTTCCCTTCTTTCTAGCAAGTTTTGCAAGGTGAACACAGTTTATTTGATATTATTACCTTCAATGATAATTTTCCAAAGATGCAAAATTGATAACGTTCTAGTCTTCAAAGGCAATAATAATACCTACACAGGCCCTGTCCCCCAAAAACTTAAATAATAAGCACAGAATATGTCAAAATTTATGGCCATAACTGGAGCAGCACATATACCATGGCTTAAAACTTTAATTGTACTAATGGCATGAATAGAAATGAAACAAGAAACCAAAATAGGAAGTGTCATAAAAGAAAGAAAATACAAAATAACTAATATGAAGATATTAGAGAATGAACACAGTTAATGTGTTAACAAAACTTTTATTGAAGAAGATATAATTTTGTCAAATAGGGCCAACAAGAGGAAAATAGAAATACAGAACATAAATGAAAACTGTATGTACAAAAGAGAAAATTACATTAATGACAATAAAAGAATGGAATATAAATATTTACATATGAATTCTCATATGTAAACATGTATACAACAATTTGCTAATCCTTTGTTAAATAATATGATTTTCCAAGACTGATTTCAGAACTAAAAATCTACTCAACAATAAAATAAATGAAATGTCACAAACTTTCCTTATCTGCACCATTATTTAAAATCATTTATTGAGTACATGGCATGTATATTTTTGCTAC
>VZQC01002042.1:207533-356334 GCA_009823505.1 Rhizomys pruinosus | reverse complement strand
AAAAAAAAAAAAAAAAAAAAAAAAAAAAAAAAAACAACCCAAAAAACAAAACTATATGTGACATCATAGAAAAAAGGTATAAACTTATTTCACTGTGTACCAGCCATGTATAGGTATGGATATTAAAGCAGTATTTACAGCCTTTCTCATTTAAAAAATATTTTATTAAAGTTTGTGCTTTTCATACATCACTTCTCAGTTCAAGCCAGACTCATTTCCTCCTCCACGCCCCCCACCTCTCCCTAGTTCATGCAGTTGACCATATATGTCCTGTATCCCCTTCTGAGAATTTTTGAAGTTTTACAAAGTAGAGGATCATTTGGGGGAAGAAGAACTTCAGTTGGTTCCCTGTCCTGGTTCTTTTGTGGTTGTTGTTCCCTGCAATCTGAGTTGTTTCTAAATATGAATATGTAAGTGTGTGTGTGTGTGTGTGTGTGTGTGTGTGAGACACTTATACTAAAATCATCCCATCTGTAAATGAACTGTATGCTATTTCCAAATAATATTTTGGGATTCACATTTTTTCACTTTGAATTTAATTTAATTTTTAAATTTTTATTTATTATTTTTAATGTGTATGAATGTACTGTCTGCATGTAGATTGGTGCACCTGTGTCATGCAATGCCTCAGAGGTCAGAAGAAGGCATCGGATTCCCCTGGAACTGGAGTTAAAGACGGTTCTTAGCCATCATGTGGGTGCTGGAAATCAAACCTGGGTCCTCTGCAAGAGCAGTTGGTGCTCTTAACTGCTGAGCCATCTCTCAAGCCCCACACTTTCAATTTTATATTCTTCTAAAATATGCTTATGTACCCTCTACCCATATACCAAAATTATAAAGTCTGAAAGTAAGTGGTAGGTTAATTTTAGAGTCTGTTAAGAGATTCACATTCTGAGAGCACAGTTGCTTTTAGATAAAAAGAAATATAAAATTAACATTACTCAGTTTGCCTTACAAGAAGGTACTTGATGATAGCATCCACAAATGAGGGATACCATTTATCATTTGTTTTTCTGGGACTGTGTTTATCAGCAGTGAAGGTTTCCTCGCACTCTGTGGGTTTTCTCTTCACCTCATTGATTGTTTCTTTAACAGTACAGACACTTTTGAGTTTAATGAGATCCCACTTGTCAATTGTTGGCCTTATTTCCTGTGCAGCTGCTGTCTGATTTAGAAGTCTTTTCCTATGCCTGTGTCTTATAGGTTGCTGGCAACCTTTTTTTCAATCACCTTCAGAGTTTTGGGTTTCATGTTGAGGTCTTGGATCCATTTGGGGTTGATTTTGGTACAGGGTGAGAGGTAGGAATTTAATTTTACTCTTCTACAAGTGGTGATCCAGTTTTTCCACACTATTTCCCGAAGATGCTGTCTTTCCTCCATTGTGTCTTCTTGGCCTCTTTGTCAAATATAAGGTGACTGAAAGTGTATGTGCTCAGGTTGGATTTTCAATTTTGTTTCATTCATCTACTGGTCTATTTTTGTGCCACTACCGGGATATTTTTATGGCTAAAGCCCTGTAATATAGTTTGAAATCTGGTATATTGATCGATCCCCTCTGTATTGCTCTTTTTGCTCAAGGTTGATTTGGCTATTCCAGGTCTTTTGATTTACCATATGAATTTAACTTTTTTTTCAGTCTGTGAAGAAATTCTGGGGGATTTTAATTGGGATTGCATTGAATCTGTATATTAATTTGGGTAGAATGGACATTTTTACTATATTAATTGTTCCAATCCATGAGCATGGGAGCTCTTTCAATCTTTTGATGTCTTCTTAAATCTCCCTATAAAGGAGTTTACAATTTTTGTTGTAGAGATCTTTGGTGTCTTTGGTTAGGTTTGTTCCTAACATTTTACTGTTTTTAAGGCTATTGTGAGTAAGAAGGTCTTCTTATATTCTTTCTTCAGGTGCTTGTTGTTGGTGTAATTAATGGCTACTGATTTTTGTAGTTTAGTTTTGTATCCCACCAATTTACTGAAACTCTTAATCATTTCTACTAGTATTCTGGTCGAGTTCTTAGTACCCCTCAGGTAAACTATCATGTCATCTGCAAGAATGGATGGCTTCACTTCCTCTTTTCCAATTAGTACTCCTTTAATTTCCCTTTCTTGCCTTATCACCCTAGCAAGCATTTTAAGCAATATATTGATGAGGAGTGGCAATAGGGGGCAGTCTTGTTGCTTTCCTACCTTTAAGGAAAATGCTTCTAATTTTTCTCCATTTAGGATGATGTTGGCTGCAGGTTTGTTGTATATGGCTTTGATTACATTGAGGAATGTGCCCTCCAGTCCAAATCCATCTAGGACTTTAAGCATGAAGACAGACTGGATTTTGTTGAAGGGTTTTTCCAGTTCAATTGAGATAATAGTGAGGTTTTTGTCTTTCAGTTCATTTATGGGTTTTATGATATTTACTGATTTACGTATGTTGACATATCCTGCATGTCTGGTATGACTCCAAATTGGTCATGGGGGATGATCTTTTACTTTTGATATGGGTCTGTATGCCATTTTCAAGTATTTTGTTGAATATTTTTGTGTCTATGTTCATTAATGACATGGATCTATAGTTTTATTTTTGTTCGTATCTTCGCCTGGTTTCGTATTAGGGTGATGCTTGCTTCATAGAAGGGATTTGGGAGATTTCCCTCTTTTTGTATCCTTCTGAACAATTTGAGTAGATGTGATTGTAAGTCCTCTTTAAATTTTTTTTTTTAGAATTCTGGGCCTGAACATTTTGGTTTTTTAGGTGTAAGGGTTTTTATTACATTTTTAGTTTCTTCAAATATTATGGGTCTGCTTAAGCTGTCAATATCTTGGTTAAGATTTTTGATTTCGAGGATTTCAGATATTAATCCATTTCTCTTGGGTTTTCAATTTTAGTAGATTATAGGTTTTTGAAATATTCCTGTCTGATCATCTGGATCTTTTTATTGTCCATTGTGATGTTTCCCTTTTCATCACAAATTCTATTGATTTGGTGTTGCTCTTTCTTTCTTTTGCTTAAGTGGGCTAGAGGTCTGTCTATCTTGTTTATGCTTTCAAAGGACAAACTTTTTGATTCACTGATTTTTTTGTACTGTTTTCTTTGTTCCTGTTTCATTGATTTCTGTTATTTCTTCCTGTCTGTTGCATTTAGGGTTCATCTGTTGTTGTCTGTCAAGTGCCTTCATCTGCAGTGTTAGATAATTCACTTGTGCTCTTTCTGTTTTTCTAATGTAAGCATCCAGGGCTATAAAAGTCCCTCTGAGGATGGCTTTTAAAGTATCCCATAGTCGTTTGTTTGTTTGTTTGTTTGTTTGTTTGTTTTGCTTAGTTCCAGGAATGTTTTTATTTTTTCCTTTATTTCTTCTTTGAGCCTGGAGTGTGTTGTTCAGTCTCCATGTGTTCTTGTACATAGTAGAGTTTATCCTGGTGTTGATATTGAGCTTTCTTGCATTGTGGTCTGGTCCGATAGAATGCATAAAATTATTTCAATGCTTTTGTATTTGTAGATTTTTTTTTCTTTTGTGCCCCAGTATGTGGTTGATTTTGGATAATGTTCTGTGGGGTGCTGAGTAGAAAGTATATTCTCTGGTCTTGGGGTGAAATATTATGTAGATGTCTGTGAAGTCCATTTGGAGTAATGTATTGTTCAGTTCAGATGTCTCTCTGTTTATTCCTTATCCAGTTGGTCTATCCAAAGGGCATGATGGAGTACTGAAGTCCCCTACTATTAGTGTGCTGGGATTAATCTGTGCCTTAAGGTTTTGCAGGATTGTGTTTATGAAGTCAGTGCACTGGAGTTTGGTGCATATATATATTTATGATTGTGAAATCTTCATGGTTAATTGTCTTTTGGTAAGGATGTTATGGCCCTCTTTGTCTTTTCTGATTAGTTTTACTTTGAGGGCTATTTTGTCTGATATTAGAATGGCAACTCTTGCTTGCTTGTTGGTACCATTTTCTTGGAATATCTTTTTCCATCCTTTTACTTTAAGTTGGTGCCTGATCTTGAGGGTGAGATGTGTTTCTTATAGACAGAATATAGATGGATTCTGTTTCCTAATCCATTCTCCCAGTCTATGTCTTTTGTTTGGGGAGTTTAGATAATTAATATTTAAGGTTATTATTGAGTATTGTGTGTTTCTTCTTTTCACCTTATTTTCTGTTTGCATTCTTGGTCTAGGTTTGTATTTTCAGAGTTATACTTTTATTAATTCCTCTTTCCAGTTGCTTCGGGATAGGTGCTCTTTTCCAATATCATTTGAATTGCTTCGGGTATTTTCTGAAGGATTGTTGTTTTGGACATGTATTCTTTCATCTTGTCTATGTCATGAGAGAATTTTCTTTCTCCTTCAACTATAATTGACATTTTTTCTGGGTATAGTAATCTGGGTTGGCATCTATAGTCATTTAGTACTGGGAATACATTAGTCCATGTTCTAGCTTTCCTAGTTTGCACTGAAAAGTCAGAAGTAATTCCATTGGTTTACCTTTATATGTAATTTGTTTTTCTCTGTGGCTTTAAGTATCTTGTCTTTGTTTTGGCCTTTTAACGTTTTAACTATGATATGGCATGGGAAAATTCTTTTCTGATCTTGTCTATTTGGAGTTCTATGTGCTTCATGAGTTTTGTCTGTTTTCAGTTTGGGGAAATATTCTTCTATTATTCTGTTGAATATCTGATCAATACCATTGTCTTGGGGTTCTTCTCCTTCCTCTATCCCTATGATGTAGAGGTTGGTGTTTTGATAGTGTCCCACATCTTCTGATTGTTCCACTCTTGTGGTTTTTTTTTAAGTTTTTCATATTCTTTTCTGAAGCATTCTATTTCTTCCAGTTTATATTCCCATGTTGATATTCTATTTTCTGCTTCACCCAGTCTGGACTTTGACAATATGGACAACCTCAAGATAAATCCCTTTTACCTAATCTTGCAACTCAAAATTTATCTCTATATGTTTTTTTAATTTTTATTGAGCTCATTTCATACAAAATTTCTTAATCAAATTTAGACTCATTCCCCCATCCATGCCCACCCCTCATGCCCCCCCCACCAGAACTCATGGATTCTGTCATACATGTTCAGTCCTGTCTTGCATCTTTTTCTCAGGCTTTTATAACCTTTTGGATGCACAAGTTTACTGTTTTGGTCAGTTCTTTGAATAGGTTTTTTTCTCTCTTTTTTGTTCCCTTTGATTTTATATTATTCTAAAATATGCATATATGCACTTCACACATAAATTAAAATGACAAAAATCTGAAAATAAACTATAAGTTAATTCCAAAACACATTTAGAGGTTCACATTTTAGCAGTAAAGTTGCATGCAGGTAAGAAGTATAAACTTACATTCTTTTTTTTAGAATATGAATATTAATATCCCTATATGATAGAACATACCATAGGATTACATAAGGATAAATTATAAATGGTTGTACTATGTATCAATAAAGAGAGAAAATATTATTTTACAAAATATTTTTAACTGTTAAATGTAATCTTTTTGTTAAACCAAACGATGTCATGTTTTCCCCAATGAAGTGCTTGAAGGTTCCTCTTTGGCAAACCCAAACAACCATCAATCCTGCCCTCCTGCTCTATACTGGGGTCCCTCCCCTCCATGGTCACCAATATGAGGTCCAGTAAGCGTGTGTCCTGTCTTGATCTTCCTGCACTGGCTTCCATGACACAGCCTGGGTACTCCAACAACGGCAGTCTACACTCTGAAGAGGCTGAAATCCCAGTAGCTGCTCAGTCCACAAGCTGGATATCTCAGTAGTTCCCATCTGGCATTGAAGGTTTGGAGGATTCTCAAATTTTATATCTGAAGTACAATTTCTCAAACCTTACTAGTATGTTATATCTGGTTATACTTTCCTTTTGGATGTTTAAAGCCACATAGTTAGCCTGATTAACCAAGGTTTTTGTTTTCTCAAGTTCAGTTGAGGATTTGGTCCTCAAGGGTCAATATACCCAAAAGTGGTATGACTGGTCTGAGTGGTAGGCTACATTCTGGAGTCTTTTAAGTGTACTCCACACTGCTTTCCATAATCGTTGAATGAGTTTGCATTCCCAACAGCAATGTATGAGTCTGTTCCCCTTTCCCACAACTTCTCAAGCAATTTTGGTATCATTTGTTTTCTTGACCCTAGCCAGCCTTATCGGCTGAGAATGATATCTTAAAGTGGTTTTTGATTTGCATTCCTTAATTATTAGAGATGTTGAAGCCACTTTTTAGAAGTAGTTTCTCTGCCATCTCTATTTCCTCACTTGTGAAGTCTCTGTTCAGCTCTTTACTCCACTGAGAGAGTTATTTGTTTTCTTATTTGTTTGCTTTTTAGTAGTTTATATATTCTGGAAGTTAGTACTCTGTAGGATGTATCAACAGTGAAGGTTTTCTCCCACTCAGTGGGCTTTCGCTTCACTTCCCTGATTTTTTTTTTCTGCTGTACAGAAGCTTTTGGTTTTATAAGGTCCCACTTGTTCATCTGGTTGACCTTGTTTCTTGTGCAGCTGCTGTCTGATTTAGAAAGTCTTTTCCCTATGCCTATGTTCTTGTAGGCTTGCTGTCACTTTTTCTTCTATTCACCTTCAGAGTTTTTGGGGTTTCATGTTGAGGTTTTGATCCACCTGGAGTTGATTTTTTGTACGAGGGTGATAGGTAAGGCATTTTAATTTTATCTTCAACAAGTGGTGATCCAGTGTTGCCAACACCATTTACTGAAAGATGCATCTTTCCTCCATTGACTCTTTTTGGCACCTTATCAAATGTGAGGTGGCTGAAATTCTATGTGTTCAAGTTTGGATCTTCACTTTTTTGTTCCATTGGTCTATGGGTCTGTTTTAGTGCCATAACAAGGCTGTATTTATGACTATAGCCCGTAGTATATGTCTTGTTAAAGTCTGGTATAGGGGCTGCGAGAGATTGGCTACAGCGGTTAGAGCGCCGATCCGCTCTTACAGAGGACCCGGGTTTCGATTCCCGCAGCACACATGGCGGCTGAGACCGTCTAAGCTTCCAATTTCCCAGGAGAACTCCAGTTCCAGGGGAATTGAGACCTCTTCTGAACTCCGCGGCATGGGCCGACACGGGTGCGACAGACTTGCGTGCAGAGAGTACATTTATACACATTACAAAAATAAATAAAATTATAAAAAAAAATTAAAGTCTGGTATAGGTAATTCCCCTGTATTGCTCTTTTTGCTCAGGGTTGCTTTGCTATTTGGGTTCTTTGATCAGATATGTGGCATGGTTGTTACCATTATCTTTCGCAGATCAAGAATGGTGCTAAGTTTAGAGTATGAAATAAATTAAGGAATTTAGCCATATGGTCGTATAGCGTAGTGGTCTCGCAAGCAAGTGAAGAATCTTGGGGATTTAATGGCGATCTAGTGATATTTAAAATCTGTATATTAATTTCAGTTTAATGGACATTTACTATATGTTAATTTTTCTATACCATGAGTCAATGGGAGGTCCTTTCCATCTTCGGCTGGGTACAGTATTTTCAATCTTCTTGACTGACGGAGTTCTCCGAGAGTAATTTGATTGTGTGTTGTTAAAGGTCCTTCTGTCTGTAGTTAGGATTGGTTAGCGGGTCTGTCTGGATATTTGTCTTAGTATTTTATTTGAAGCTATTGTGACTGGAAGGTCTGCTTGTATAGCGGGCTTGGTTGACACAACCTTTAATCCTAGCACTCATGGTGAGCCAGAGGAGGCGATCATGTGAGTCAAGCCAAAGGCACCACTGGTTACAGAGTGGACGTCCGGGGACAGCTGGGTTCACAGAGCGAGACCTGTAACTCAAAAAGACCCCCCAAAAAAGAAGGCGCACGACTACTATTCTTTATTAAGTTTAATATGTTTCAAAAGCAACTTTATGAAATCCATAATTGTCCTAGTTCTGGGTTGATTTTTCTTCATTCCTTATAGCCGGCTTAAGACTATTTATCATCTGCAAAAGAAAAGGGAGGTAGTTTTTGACTTACTCTATTCCATTAGTACTCTTTATATTCCTTCTTTCTGTCTTATATGCCCTAGCAATGTTTCAAGCTCAATTATATTGAAGAGGAGTCAGGCTGCTGTTGACAGAGGCACGCTTTGCTGCAGTTCCTTCCTTTAATGGAATCCTTCAACTTTTCTTCCATTAGGATTGATGTTCGCTGTGGGTTTCTTGAATATGTTTTGATTCATGTTGAGGAATATGATCCCTCCAGTCACATTCTCCTTAGGACTTTAAGGCAGAAGGGGTGTTGGATTTTGTCAAGCCCGTTCCTGTGCATCAATTGATCCCTTGGTTTTTCTTTTCAGTCCATTTTGTGCTTAATGATATTCATTGATTTTGTATGTTGAACAATAACCATCCTGCATCTCTGTTATGAATCTAACTTGATCTCATGGATGATCCTTTTTGTGTGAGGTCTGTATTGCGATTTGCAAGGTATTTTGTTGAAGAATTTTGGCCATCTATGTCCATAATGAGATGGGTCTATGCTTTTTCTATGATGATTTTTTTTGTATGAGTTTTTGTCATTTAGAGTAGATGCTGGCTTCATAAAAGGGTTTGGAGATGTTCCCTCAGTTTGCTATCCTTGCTGAAATTTGTTAGTAGCAGTGGTGTGTAGTCCTCTAAAGTTTTAGAGAATTCGCATTAAACCATTCTGGACCAGGGCATTTTTTATTTGGAGGTTTTATAAATTACGTCTTCAATTCCTCAAACTATTCATGGGTTTGATAAGCTAGTCAAGTCTCTTCTTGGTTCAGCTCGTTACGGTGATTCCTTAGGATTTTCACAACTATTCATGCATTTGGCTTAGGTTTTCAAAATTTTAGTAGATTTTTGAAGTATTTCCATCGGTAATGAGTCTGGATTCTTTTCATTGTCTGTTATGATGTTTGCCTTTTATCACAAATTCTATTGATCTGGGAGTTGTCTTTTGTTTGTCCAATGAATTTAAGGAATTTTTTCTTTTTTTGGGGGGGGGGTAGCCTTCTGCCTTTTCACCAGGTTTTCCATCCACTCAAGGAAAGTTAGGTCTTGCTAACCAGGCAGTCTCTTTTTTGAAGCCATGAGCAACGTCACTCTTTATAAGGCTGGGAACTGGCGAATCCATTAGTGGATCCCCGACCTCCCTGCACAGGAAGACTGGTGACTCACATTTGCAGGACATTTCGAAGATGCCCCCATGCCTAGAGTCCCCTGAGGACCTAGTTGAGACCTCTGAGGGCAAGGCAAAAAAGTTGTATCCTTAAGGACTCCTAGGCGAAATTGGTATGGTATTTAAGTATGGTCATTATAGCACAAGAAAGGCTAGTTACACCAGCCTGATACTCACACCTATACTAAAATTCTATCTTCTGAAAACAAACTGTGGCTTTTTCCATACATTTTTTTGATTCACTTTGTTTCATTTTATTTTATGTGTTACTCAAATATGATACAGCCACCATCATGACCAAAATACACATAGTCTGAAATAAAATGGTAGGTTTAGTTGTCGTAGACCTGTCGAGGGTATTCTAAATGAGAAGAGCACGGTTGTGTTTCAGATCCTGAGGAAGGTAACATAATGCTACTCATTTGCCTTACGACTAGTACATTGGTGCTGAGCAAGCACCACAGATAAGGATCCATTCATCGTTTTGCTTTTTGATGGGACTGTGTCGTACTTGGACCTTAATATCTTCTAGTTCCATCAGTTTCCTGCAACGTTTCATGATATCATTTTCTTTAACCACCGCATGCATAACTCCATTGTGAGATGTTCCACATTTTTCTCTATCCACTCATCAGTTGAGGGCACTTGGGTTGGTTCTAGCTCTCGCTATCACGAGAGACAGCGCAGTAAACCTAAGAGACATGTAACTGTTGCTGGTAGTATGAGTCTGTGTGGATATACCCAAAAGTGGTATGACTGGTCAGTGGTAGGCTACATTCTGGAGTCTTTTAAGTGTACTCCACACTGCTTTCCATAATCGTTGAATGAGTTTGCATTCCACCAGCAATGTATGAGTTCCCCTTTTCCCCACAACTTCTCAAGCAATTTGGTATCATTTGGTTTTCTTGACCCTAGCCAGCCTTATCGGCCTGAGATGATATCTTAAAGTGGTTTTTATTTGGGCATTCCTTAATTATTAGAGATGTTGAAGCCACTTTTTAAGATGTTTCTCTGCCATCTCTATTTCCTCACTTGTGAAGTCTCTGTTCAGCTCTTTACTCCATCTTTGAGAGAGTTAGTTTGTTTGTCTATTTGTTTGCTTTTTAGTAGTTTATATATTCTGGAAGTTAGTACTCTGTAGGATGTATCAACAGTGAAGGTTTTCTCCCACTCAGTGGGCTTTCGCTTCACTTCCCTGATTTTTTTTTTCTGCTGTACAGAAGCTTTTGGTTTTATAAGGTCCCACTTGTCAATTGTTGACCTTGTTTCTTGTGCAGCTGCTGTCTGATTTAGAAAGTCTTTTCCCTATGCCTATGTCCTTGTAGGCTGCTGTCACTTTTTCTTCTATCCACCTTCAGAGTTTGGGGTTTCATGTTGAGGCTTTGATCCACCTGGAGTTGATTTTTTGTAAGGGGATATAGGTAGGCATTTAATTTTATTCTTCAACAAGTGGTTGATCCAGTGTTGCCAACACCATTTTGAAAGATGCTACTTTCCTCCTTGATCTTTTGCCACCTTAATCAAATGTGGTGGCTGAAATTCTATGTGTTTCAATTTGGATCTTCACTTTTTTTCCATTGGTCTAGGGTCTGTTTTAGTGCCAGTACAAGGCTGTTTTATGACTATAGCCCGTGTAACATAGTTTTAAAGTCTGGTATAGTAATCCCCCCCCCCGTTATTGCTCTTTTTCCTCAGGGTTGCTTTGGCTATTTGGGTCTCTTTCTTTTGGTTAACTGGGCTAGAGGTCTGTCTATCTTGTTTATTCTCTCAAAGAGCCAACTTTTGGATTCATTGATTTTTTTGTATTTTTTTCTTTGTTTCTATTTCATTGATTTCTGCTCTGATTTTTGACATTTCTTCCTGTCTGTTGCGTTTGAGGTTCATTTTTTGTTGTCTTTCAAGTGTTTTTAGCTGCAGAGCTAACTCATTTATTTGTGCTCTTTCTGTTTGTTTAATGGAGGCAGCCAGGGATATAAACTTCCCTCTTAGGACTGCTTTATGGCGTCCCATAGGTTTGGTTGTGTTGTACTATTGTCGTTTAGTTCCAGGAATATTTTCATTTATTTCTTTATTTTTTTCTTGACCCAGTCATTATTCAGGAGTGTGTTGTTTAGTCTCCATTTGTTCCTGTAGGTAGTAGGGCTTATCCAGGTATTGATATTAAGCTTTATTGCACTGTAGTCTGACAGAATGCATGAAATTATTTTCAATTTTTTTTTGCATTTGTTGACTTTTTTTCCTGTGTCCCAGTATGTGGTCAATTTTGGAGAATGTTCCATGGAGTGCTGAGTAGAAAGTATATTTTCTCGTACTTGGGTGGAATATTTGGTAGATGCCTGTGAGGTCCATTTGCTGTATTGTTCAGTTCAGATGTCTCTCTGTTTATTCTTTGTCCAGCTGATCTGTCCAAGGGGCTCAGTGGGGTATTGAAGTCCCCTACTATGAGTGTGCTAGGGTTAATCTGTACCTCGAGGTCCTTTAAAGTTGTGTTTATAAAGATTACTGCACTGGAGTTTGGTCCATATACATTCATGATTGTGAAGTCTTCATGGTTAATTTTCCCTTTAATAAGGATATAATGGCCCTCTTTGTCTCTTCTGATTATTTCTACTTTGAAGTCTATTTTGTCTGATATTAAAATAGCAACTCCCAAGCTGGGCATGGTGGCACACACCTTTAATTCTAGCACTCTGGGAGGCAGATGCGGGTGGATTTTTATGAGTTCAAGGCCAGCCTGGTCTACAGAGTTAGTTCCAGGACAGCTGGGGCTACAGGGAGACCCTGTCTTGAAAAGACAAAAAAAATAGTAACTCCTGCTTTATTTTTGGTCCCATTTGCTTGGAATATTCTTTTCCATCCATTTACTTTCAGGTGGTGCCTATCCTTGAGGGTGAGATGGATATCTTGTAGACAACATAAAGATGGATTCTGTTTCCTAATCCATTCTCCCAGTCTATGCCTTTTGATTGGGGAGTTTAGTCCATTAATATTTAAGGTTATAATTGAGAGATGTGTATTGGTACATTTCCCCTTATCATCCACTTGCATTTTTGGTCTAAGTTTCTACTTTTTCAGTTATGCTTTTATTAATTTCCCTTTCCAGGTGCCTGGGGATAGCTGCTCCTCTCCTCTGCCCTTTGAATTGCTTCAAGTATTCTCTGAAAGGTTGGTTTTCCAGACCTGTATTCTTTCATCTTGTTTATTTTATGGAAGATTTTTCTCTTTTCTTCAACTAGAATCAACATTTTTGCTGGGTATAGTAACCTGGATTGGCATTTGTAGTCCTTTAGCACTGGGAATGCTTTGTTCCATGTTTTTCTTGCTTTCATAGTTTGTACTGAGAAGTCAGGTGTAATTCTCATAGGTTTCTTCTTATATGTAACTTGTTTTTCTCTTGTGGCTTTTAGAAATTTGTCTTTCAGAGAGGATCTGCTTCCATGGCTAGAAGGTCAGCCAAGGGCACACACTCTCCGTGCCCAACTGCTCAGGTTGGTCTGTGCCATGCAGGCCTGTCAGCAGGTGGACCACCTCGACAGGTGCCGCTCTGGTGCCAAAGGATTCAAACCCCAAACACCCCCACCCCCCCACTCCGCTCAAGCTACTGATACTGAGATGGAAAGTATAACCTGCTGGTGCTGTGGTTCAGTGCTGTTGGGAGGATCCAGCAGTGTCAGTAATTGGAGGCTGCATAGCCAAAACTGAGGAAGAAACCAACAGGAAGCAAAGTGAGTGAACAATCAGTCCTCCATAGTAACATTTGAGATTAGCAACAGAAGTTAAACAAATAAAAAAGGGCAAAAACAACAACAACAACAACAACAACAACAAAAACCCATACACATGCCAAAAACACAATGGGGAAACAACAATATGGGAAAAGCTCAAAATAAATCCCCACCAAACTCAACCAATCCAGTAGAAGTTCCCAACAAGGAGATCTCCCTGGAAGGTAACCAAGAGACCAACCTTAGAAAAAACAATTGTAGACATATTCAAAGACTATAAAGAGCAAATCAGAGAACTAAAAATCATGAAGGAACTAGAAGGAAAGAATGATAAACTCCGGAAAGAACTAAAAGGAGAGATCGATAAACTCAGAAAAGAAGTGGAAGAAAAAAAAAAAGAAGTGGAGAGAAATACAAACTCTAAAAACAAGTAGAGGAAGAGAAATACAAACTCCTAAAAGAACTAGAGGGAAAGAATGACAAACTTTGGAAGGAAGTGGAAACATTGAAAAGATCTCAGAATGAAAGGAAAAAAGAAACTGAGCAGCAAAGCAAGGAGCTATAGGGAAAGAATGAAAAGCTCCAAAAGGAAGTGGAAATACTGAAGAAATCACAGGATGAAATTAAAAAGGAAATTGAACATTCATCCAATCAGCAGGAAAGGATGGGAAAAAGCCTCAGAAACAGAATGGAAGAAGCAGAAAAAAGAATATCAGACCTTAATGATAACAGAGCACAGCTAGAAACCTCAGGTAAAGATTATGAAAAATTAAAAAAAAAAACCACAAGATTGGAACAACCAGGAAATGTGGGACACTATGAAAAGACCAAACCTCCACATCATAGGGATAGTGGAAGGAGAAGAATCCCAAGAGACTGGTATTGAACAGATCTTCAACAGAATAGAAGAAAACTTCACCAAACTGAAAAAAGACAAACCCATAGAAATGCAAGAAGCACATAGAACACCAAATAGACAAAACCAGAAAAGAAATTCCCTACATCATATCATAGTTAAAACACTAAATTCTCAAAACAAGGACAAAATACTGAAATCCACAAGAGAAAAACAAGTTACATATAAGGGGAAACCCATCAGAATTACAGCTGACTTCTCAGTGCAAAATATGAAAGCCAGAAGAACATGGGCCCAAGTATTCCCAGTGCTAAATGACTTTAGATGCCAACCCAGATTACTATACCCAGCAAAAATATCAGTCATAGTTGAAGGAGAAAGAAAAATCTTTCATGACATAAACAAAATGAAAGAAAACATATCAAAAAACCAACACTTCAGAAAATACTCAAAGCAATTCAAAGAACAGAGGAAAGGAGCAACTATTCTTAAGCAACCCAAGAGAGAAATTACCAAAAGCATAACAGAGTGAATAAATACCTAGACCAAGAATGCAAACAAAAAATAATTTGAAAGGAAACAAGACACATCTCTAATGATCTAACACAGCAGCTAAAAACACTTGAAAGACAACAACAAATGAACCCTAAACCCAGAAGGCAGGAAGAAATAACAAAAATCAGCAGAAATCAATGAAATAGAAACAAAGAAAACAATACAAAAAAATCAATGAATCCAAAAGCTGGTTTTTTGAAAAGATAAACAAAATAGACAGAACTCTAACCCAGTTAACCAAAAGAAAGAAAAAGCAACTCCAAATCAATAGCATTTGTGATGATAGGGGAAACATCATAAAAGATAAAGAAAAGATCCAGACAATCATAGGAGAATACTTCAAAAACCTATACTCTATTAAATTTAAAAACTTAAGAGAAATGAATGAATATCTGAAATCCTGGGATTTGCCAAAGCTTAACCAAGAAGAGACTGACAGCTTAAACAGACCCGTAACACTTGAGGAAATTGAAGATGTAATAAAAAGCCTCCCTACTAAAAAAAGCCCAGGCTCAGATGGTTTCACAGCAAAATTCTATAAAACATTTAAAGAGGTCTTACAACCATTATTACTCAAAATTTTCAGAAGGATACAGACAGAAAGACCCCAAATTCCTTCTACCAAGCCAGCATCACTCTAATACCAAAACCAGGCAAAGACACAAACAAGAAAGAAAACTATAAACCCATATCATTGATGCACACAGATGCAAAAGTTCTCAAAAAATACTTCCAAATTGCATACAGACCCACTTCAAAAAAAGATCATCCATCATGAGCAGGTTGGATTCATACCAGAGATGCAGGGATCGTTCAACTTACGTAAATCAATAAATATCATAAAACACATAAATGGATTTAAGACAAAAACCACATGATCATCTCAATTGATGCAGAAAATTCTTTTGACAAAATCCAGCATCCCTTCATGCTTAAAGTCTTATAGGAAATTGGACTAGAGGGATCATGACTCAATGTTATCAAAGCCATATACAAGAATCCCACAGCCAATATCATCCAAAATGGAGAAATTTGGAAGCATTCCCCTTAAAGTCAGGAACATGGCAAGGCTGACCACTATAGCCACTCCTCTTAAATATAGTGCTTGAAATGCTAGCTAGGGCAATAAGGCAAGAAAGTGAAAATAAAGGAGTACTAATTGGAAAAGAGGAAGTAAAACTATCCCATTTTGCAGATTATATATTAGTTTACCTAAGGGATGGTAAAAACTCCACCAGAAAACCCCTAGAAATAATCAAAATTTTCAGTAAAGTGGTGGGATACAAAATAAACCTGGAAAAATCAGTAGCCTTCCTTTACACCAAAAATAAGCAACTGGAGAAGGAATATAAGGATACCTTCCCAATCACAATAGCCTCAAAAAATACCTAGGAATAAACCTAATCAAAGACACCAAAGACCTCTGTCAAAAATTAAAAGCCTGAAGGAGGAGATTGAAAATGACATCAAAATATGGAAAGACCTCCCATGCTCATGGATTGGAAAAATTAATATAATAAAAATGTCCATTCTACCCAAATTAATATACAGATTCAATGCAATCCCAATCAAAATCCCCATGAGCTTTTTCACAGATTTAGAAAAAAACATCCTTATATTCATACGGAAAAACAAAAGACCCTGAATAGCTAAAGCAACCCTGAGTGAAAAGTACAATACTGGGGGGATTACATTACCAGACATCAAGCTATATTTCAGGGCTATAGTCAAAAAGACAGCCTGGTACTGCTCAAAGCAGTCAACTTCCTCATGGAGAATATTGAGAAAGACTGAGAAAGAGATGAAAAGCATGTTTGGCAGAATGCATGAGCTCTGGTGGGGTGGGAGGATAGGGTGGGGGACACGGGTCCAGATTTGATAAAAAATATATATAAATAAATAAATTAAAAAAATAAAAAAAGAAAATTCCCATAGAAAACTTTAAAAAAGTACTTTAAGATTTCCTACCCATCAGACAGGCCAAGATCAAGAGACAAATGATACCAAACCCTGGAGAGGATGTGGAAAAAGGGGAATGCTCATTCACTGCTGGTGGGATTGCAAGCTCCTAAACTCTAATACAAAGCAGTGTAGATAACTCTTAAAATCTAAAGATGAACCCACCATTTGGCCTGGTTATAACACTCCTTGGCATATACCCAAAGGCCTCATCCTATTGCTGAGATATTTGCACATCCATGTTTGTTGTTGCTCTTTAGTATCATTTGTTTTCTTGATCCTTGCCAGCCTTATCAGGTGAGATCCTAAAGTGGTTTTAATTTGCATTTCCTTAATTATTAGTGATGTTGAACACTTCTTAAGATGTTTCTCAGCCATCTGTAATTCCTCACTTGTGAAGTCTCTGTTCAGCTCTTTGCTCCAACTATTGAGTGGGTCATTTGTTTTCTTTCTCCTTTGTTTTTTGAGTAGTTTATATATTCTGGAAATCAATGCTTTTTCAGATGTGTCGGCAGTGAAGGTATTTACCCACTCTGTGGGATTCCTCTTCACTTCTTTGATTATTTCTTTTGATGTACAGAAGATTTTGAGTTTAATGAGGTCCCATTTGTCAATTGTCGACCTTAATTCTTGTGCAGCTGCTGTCTGATTTAGGAAGTCTTTCCCTATGTCTTGTAGTCTGCTGCCAACTTTGTCTTCTATCGCCTTCAGAGTTTGGGGTTTCACGTTGAGGTCTTTAATCCATCTGGAGTTGACTTTTGTACAGGGCAAGAGATAGGGGTTTAACTTTATTCTTCTACAAGTGGTGATCCGGTTTTGCCAACACCACTTGTGGAAGATGCTGTCTTTTTTCCATTGTGTCTCCTTAGCCCTCTTGTCAAATATGAGGTGGCTGAAATTGAATGTGCTCAAGTTTGGATCTTTGGTTTTGTTCCATTGGTCAACTGGTCTGTTTTAGTGCCAGTACCAGGCTGTTTTTATGACTATATCCCTATAGTATAGTTTGAAGTCTGGTATAGAGTTCCCCCCTGTATTGCTCATTTCACTCAGGGTTATTTTGGCTATTCGGGGTCTTTTGTTTTTCCAAATTAAATTAAGGACTTTTTTCTCCAAGCCTGTGAAGAAACTCTTGGGGATTTTATTTGGAATTGCATTAAATCTATACAAGAGTTTAGGTAGAATGGACATTTTTATTATATTAATTTTCCCAATCCATGAGCATGGGAGCTATTTCCATCTTCTGATGTCTTCTTCAATTTCATTTTTCAGGAGTTTTTTGTTGTAGAGATCTTTGGTGTTTTGTTAGTTTTGTTCCTAGGTATCTTATTGTTTTTGAGGCTATTGTAAGTGGGAAGGTCTCCTTGAATTCCTTCTTCAGTTGCTTGTTGTTGGTGTAAAGAAAGGCTACTGATTTTTTTAGGTTAATTTTGTATCCTGCCACTTAACTGAAGGTCTTTAAGTAAGCAATCATATCATCAGGAAAAATGGATAGCTTGACTTCCTTTTTTTCAATTAGTGCTCCTTTAATTTCCTTTTCTTGCCTTATTGCCCTAGCAAGTGTTTCAAGCACTATATTGAAGAGGAGTGGTGACAGGGGGCAGCCTTGCGGGGTTCCTACCTTTAAAGGGTATGCTTCTGTTGATTCCTCATTTAAGACGATATTGGCTGTGGGTTTCCTGTATATGGCTTTGATTACACTGAGTAATGATCCCTCCATTCCAATTTCCTCTAGGACTTTAAGCATGAAGGGATGCTGGATTTTGTCAATTGAGATGATGATGTGGTTTTGTCTTTCAGTCCATTTATATGCTTGATGCTATTTACTGATTTTCGTATGTTGAACCATCCCTCCATCTCTGGTATGAATCCAACTTGGTCATGATGGATGATCTTGATGTGGGTCTGTATGCGATTTGCCAGTATCCTGTTAGAATTTTGGCATCTGTGTTCATTAGGGAGATGGGTCTATAGTTCTCCTTTTTGGTTGTATCTTTGCCTGGTTTTGGTAAGAGAGTGATGCTGGCTTCACAGAAGGAATTTGGGAGAATTCCCTCTGTATCCTTCTAAACAATTTGAGTAATAATGGTTGTAAGTCTTTTTGAAATGTTTTATAGTTTTCTGCCATGAAACCATCTGGGGCTGGCCTTTTTTTAGTTGGGAGGTTTCTTATTACACGTTCAATTTTAGGGATCTGTTTAAGCTGTCGCTCTCTTCTTGGTTGAGCTTTGGTGATTCCCAGGATTTCAGATATTTATCCAATTCTTCTAGGTTTTCAAACTTAGTAAAGGTTTTTGAAGTATTCCCATACGATTTTCTGTATCTTTTCCTTGTCTGTTGTGATATTTCCCTTTTCATCACTGATTGTATTTGGAGTTGTTCCTTCTTTCTTTTGGTTAATTGGGCTAGCACTCTGTCTATCTTGTTTATTCTTTCAAAGAACCAACTTTTGGATTCATTGATTTTTTTGCATTATTTTCTATTTCATTGATTTCTGCCTTGATTTTTTGTTATTTATTCCTGTCTGTTGCGTTTAGGGTTCATCTGTTGTTGTCTCTCAAGTGTTTTTAGCTGCAGTGTTAGATCGGGACATGTATTCTTTCATCTTGTTTATGTCATGGAAAATTTTTCTCTCTCGTTCAACTATAATCGATATTTTTGCTGGGTATAGTAACCTGGGTTGGCATCTATAGTCCTTTAACAATGGTTATGCTTTGCTCCACTTTCTCATTGCTTTCATAGTTTGCACTGAGAAGTCAATTGTAATTCTGATAGGTTTCCCCTTGTATGTAACTTGTTTTTCTCTTGTGGCTTTCAGAATTTTGTCTTTGTCTTGGGCATCTAGTGTTTTAACTATGATATGGCATGGAGAGTTTCTTTTCTGATCTGTCTCTTTGAGTTCTATGTGCTTCTTGTATTTGTATTGGTTTGTCATATTTTGGTTTGGGGAAATTTTCATCTTTTATTCTTTTGAAGATCTGATCAATACCATTCTCTTGGGATTCTTCTCCTTCCTCTATTCCTTTGATGTGGAGGTTTGATCTTTGCATAGTTTCTCACAGTTCCTGGTTGTTCCACTTTTGTGTATTTTTAAATTTTTCATAATCTTTACTTGAGGTTTTTAGTTGTTCTGTGTTATCTTCCAGGTCTTATATTCTTTGTTCTGCTTCCTCCATTCTGTTACTGAGGCTTTTTCCATTCCTTTCCTCTTGATTGGATGAGTGTTTGATTTCCTTTTTCCTTTCATCTTTTGATTTCTTTAGTATTTCCACTTCCTTTTGGAGCTTCTCAATCTCTTCCTGTAGCTCTTTGCTTTGCTGGATGGTTTCCTTATCTTTTTTCATCATGGTATCTTTTCAGTGTTTTCACTTCCTTCCAGAGTTTGTCATTCTCTCTCTCTAGGTCCTTCTTGAGTTTTTCAATCTCTCTCCTAAGTTCTCTAACTTCTTTTTTATAGTTTTTGACTTCTTAAATATGTCCACAATTATACTTCTAATATCTGTGTCCTGGGCCATCCCCAAGGTGATCCCACTGTAGGATTCTTCCACAGGGTTCATAGAGCTTGGTGTGGAATTATCCCGCACCTTTCCCATATTGTCTCTTCTTCGTGTCCCTGGCATGTGAATCACAAATGCCTCCTCACTGTGTTGAAGGCTTACTTTGCTTGTCTCCTTCAGATGCCTTCCTTGTTTGATTGATTTGTTTTTCTTATTTTTTCCTTGCTTATGGAGTGTTGACTTGTCTAAGTTTTAGGCTTTCTATTTGAAGTCTAACTCAGTCTTCCCTTTCTGTTCTGAAATTTCTCTGAAGAATCCAGTTGGGCACTCTTTCAGCAATTCAGCAATCCCAGTTGTTGGCGGGGTGGGGGTGGAATTCCTGTTTAGCCCGCTAGGAGAATGCACTTCTCAGTTATAATTAATGAAGCTCCCTTATGCAACAGAGGGCCTAGTACACAAAGGTCACAAATGTCCAAAGTATACAGATTAAGAATCTTCAGAATGCTGTTCCTTGAACAAGAACTCTATATTTAACTTCTTCCACCCAGACCTCAGTGACCATTGAAGAAGAGGGGGTGGAAAGATTGTAAGAGGAAAGGAACAGGCACATGTCCCTATGGAAATAGAGTCCTACAATCTCCTAGGATCTTGCTCATATGCATTTAGACAGCAACGGCGTCAGCATGCACAAGACCTAGTGCAAACTCAAGCCCACAAAAACACAACATGGAGTTGAGGAAGTGAACACCAGAGTCCCAGCTTACCTGAGGAAATATTGGTAGCTGTTTGCTGCTGGATGAGGAAGAGTTTATTTTCCTAAACTAAGGGACTCTGAATAGACTGACTAGAGCTCAGTGGATGAACTCTCATTGAGGAACATTACAAATAATAATTGACAAAATAGACTTTAACACAAATGACAGAATGTAAGAATTCCAGTTGGGGAGGAGGGCTATGGCAGGGTGCCAATGTGGAAGGGGGTATAAAAATGATTCAGATTAACTGTGATGTTCTGTGTGAAATACTTACAAATTTTACAAACTTTCATGTATGTGTTTCTCATTCTCCCTCTTTCTCTGTTCACTGGGTTCTGAACTCATCTGGCTCTCTGTAGTTGCATGAGGATGATGTAGAAAGAAATTCAGTCAAATAATCTCAAGAAAGTGGTTGGGATGAAGGATCAATAGCTTCATGCCCCCAAACAATGGTGACAATACTGGTATGTTAACAGGAGTAACTGGGAATAGATATGGAAAGATAAATCAACCAAGGAAGCTCTGTGAGAAAATTTCCAAAACTTGCCAAGTCCTAATAATAAGAAAAGATAGACATTTTTAATAAGAGTGAGTGAGCACACTGTGCCTTGATGTCCTCTAGTTCTAATGAGATGTGGAGGCAAAGATGGACACTACTTTAGCCCTGAAATTGGATAATAGGAACATGGATTTTAAAGGCACTTAAAGGACTGAATTCAAATAGCAAATTTATATGAGCAGCCACCCAGTTCTTCCTAAGACCAGAAGACAAGCTTTGTGAAGCATAGTAATAAATATTATACCAGTTCACTTAAAACTACATTATAGTAACTCATTAGCATGGATAAAGAATAGCATTTTTATATTGGAATGTGTGCTGGGTTTATTAAATAATTCTCAAGCAAATAAAGTGACTATGTTGGTAAAATGGGATTAATAAAAAGTGTGGAAAATTTTTGTATATGGAAATGGATGTAAAGTAATTCTGGATAATCCTGATGATCTTTAACATTCTGTCACTGAAAATTATACAGCTCTAATGTATGCAAGTTGTCTTCATGTTTGTTGGTGAATAAGAGAACCAAAAAGATTTTCTTTGATATTTTGCTTTAATTGGAGGAAAGAAAGTGGAAAGGAATGTTTTTAAATTTTGATTTTTAATTGGATGTTTAAATTTTTCTATGATATAGTTTGATACTAGTTAGATTCTTCTTTCCTATATGCAATTTCCCCCACTGCCCATGCCCAATTCAATATATAAATATATATATATATATATATTATACACCACACATAGTGCTCTGAAGGTGTTTTTTTTGTTCTAAACATAGATTGTGTAATGATTCCCAGAGTTCAAGAAATTAGCATATCCATTGTCCTATATAGCTACCCTCTTTACTGTGCAGTGAACCAAAAATTCTACTCCCTTTCGAAATTATTATATTATTAACTATAGTTACCATGCTACATTTTAGCTTTCTAGACCTTAATTTTTAACAGAAAGTTTGGAATTTTTATTGTACATATTTTGCATTTCCTCCAACTTCCAGTTCTGAAAGCACCTTTGTACTGTATTTGTCTATGTGATTTTTTTTTAAATTAATTTTTATTGATGCTTTGGTGCATTTCATACATTCTTTTTCCAATTCAGTTCAGGATTATTTCCCTTTCCCTCCCGCCCACCCCCCCAACCCACCCCACCCCACCAGATCATGCATTCTGCCATACTGTCCTGCATCTTTCTCTTTCAGTTTTTTTTTTTATTCATTTTTAGCTATAATAGTGATATCCATGAGTACAAGCATCCTTCATGCAAAACCTATCTGCAGGCTGTGTGCCCAAACACCTACAGCCCCCACCATCCAGTGGGGGTGGTACAGTTGTTGTTCAATCAAGTTGATAAAATGAAGTGTTCCAGAACTCATTTGCTGGTAGTTTCACCATTCACCCCAATCGCAGCCCTTACACTTCCGACGCCCCCTCTTCCGCAGGTTGTTCCGTAGGCTTAGAAAAGGGGCACAGGTGGATTGAAGAGGTTAAAACAGTCACTCTCTCTGGAGCTGTTTGACTTGGGACTCTGGGTCAATGTCTGGCTGTTTCCTTTCATGGGCTCTGACAGTTGTCCAGGAATAACATTTACGATCCTACTAATGAAGAACAAGCATTAGATATATAGGTAGTTAAGCAGCACTAATAGTTATGTAGGTTACTTTAGCATAATGTGATGTTTTAAAAATTCGCCCCACATTAAAAGGATATTCGATTGATGATGGATTGGAATTGGAAGATGTTAATGCATAGTCAGAACCTCAATCATTAGGTACTTAAAAATGAAATCACTTCTATAATGATATTTTATAGTTAAAGTCTTAATTACATTAAATCAGATTTAGAAATTTTGATAAAGGTTTTGGTGTTTTGGGAAACTATCACGTATAGACACTCAAAAGCAATTTCTTGTGAGAAATTTAACCAAGTGCTGTTCTCAATTCAGAAAAATTAAAATTCTTGTAAGTAAAAAAGCACAATTTGTAATAATCAATATATATATATATAGATAGATATATAGAATAATATATATATTTATATATTGAATGACATNTATATATATATATATATATATATATATATATATATATATTCAGTATTCCTTCAATAAAACTGGAATACATTCTAATAGATTTTAAAATATAAAACAGCATTTCTTGAACTTTGAGATGTTTATTTGTTCACCCCTTTGACAAAAGAAATGCAGCATGCTGAGTTTGTCTGATTATTGTGTGGGGAGAATTGCCATTGAATCTCAAGCTGTTCAAACTACGTCTCAACAGTGTTCAGGGTAATCACAGTTAGCATGACATTGAGATGGCTCCTACTCCTGTAAACATTGTTCATAGCTGATGCTTTGCTCTGGAAAGCAGTTCTTGCCACATAAATCGTAGGTGCCATAAAAATTGCTTGACAGGAGTTGTGAAATTGATAGGTGATTACAAGTGAAAGAATGATTGACAGCAAGACAATACCAAACATCTTTGACTGAGGGAAACATGGCCCATAGGGGACTGCTTTTACAATATGTGAGAAATGCCCTCTACTAGAATAAAGAGGTCAATACTGGTGGCTTAGAGAATTCTCTTGAAATGAATGAATGTGAGAAAAAGGGAGAGAGAGAGAGAAAATAGAACTCTGTGTAGTGAGGAATAAACGTGAACTGAATTTTATTTTCTATAAGAAGTGGTTCTCAGACATGTACATATATCAGAATGATTAGCAGTTATTATGAAAACTAGAGATTCCACCTTCTCGTGGCCAACCTAAGAGATCATAAATTCAAAGACATTGTTCTGGTCTCAGCATTTTTAAAAAGTCCTACAGAGATTGTGGTAAGCAGCCACATCTGATATTCACAGCCAAGGAAGGCTTTTACAGTGGTCTTTGAGAAAAGTTACCTTCCACCAAATGACCTACTTTTTATTACCATGACATATATTTTATTGTCTAAAATAGGTCAAGCCCTCTCACTTCCTTACTGGCTGAAATGATGTCTGTTATCTAACACTTGAGAGTTCACAACTTTTATGCGAATCTGAGGGGTTTTTTGACAGTCTCTCTCCAAACTGTATTTGGTGATTTCCTTTTTGTATCACATCCTCATCGATCTGTGATCAAGCCTAGCACTTTCAGAGATACACATGGCATGGGGCCTAAATATCATAGATATCAGTTTTCATTATTTTTGTCAGTGGTAACATTTCAGTAGTAGGAATTAATCAAATAATTAACTGAAACTTCAAGGGAATAAAACTAGCAATATGGAATCAATTACTTCAAGATTTCAGAATATTCCTTTCCTTGGAATAATAGATGGAAGTGGATAGAACTTATATAAGTGGCAGTCTTCATTGTATGGTTTCCGTGGCTGGGCCCTCCAAAGGGTCCAAAGAACACCTGAGGAAAAAAATGAAAAATACTGTTAGATTAACAATACCAGGGAGATCCAATTCTAATCTTGTTATAAAGCTGTCTGTAATTATCAAAATAGGTATTCATTGGATGGTTCTTGCTTTCATTGAAATAAGTATGCCATTCTTTGAAGAAATGCATTTATTAAACAAGAACATTAATTTTTTCATGTTGCAATTGCATTTTCTCAGAATGTAAACAGGAGCTTGGGCAAAGAGAAAAAAGGTGAATGAGAGAATTAAAAGTCTGTGCAAAAACAGAGGATAGAAAATTGAGTGACAATTGTGGAAAACAAAAGGTAGTGGGGAAGTCTAAAATCGTAAGAACTTCAAATGATTAATAATGTTAAATGTACTTGATTTTCTGCTAAAGTCAATGCACAATGAAAGGAATTTCTGGCAGTACGCTCATACATATAAAATAAAGTAAAAACAATAAATATCTTTTAAACTAATAAGACAGGGTTTAAGTGCCATCTATGCATCTTTGGTCGGTCTGTCTGTCTGTGTAGCAAGTGGGACATTCACTGTAATTCTTTAGAAAATCAATGGTGTCAAGAGTGGACTGTTTTACCTCTCATCCACCTGTGCCCCTTTTCTAAGCCTAGGGAACAACCTGCGAAAGAGGGGGCGTGGTAGAATGTAAGGGCTGCGATTGGGGTGAATGGTGAAACTACAGCAATGTAGTCTGGACACTCATTTGATCAACTTGATTGAACAAACAACCTGTCACCCCCCACTGGATGGTGGGGCTGTAGGTGTTTGGGCACAACAGCCTGCAGATAGGTTTTGCATGAAGGATGCTTGTACTCATGGATTATCACTTATAGCTAAAAATGAAAAAAAAAAAACTGAGAGAAAGATGCAGGACAGTTATGGCAGAATGCATGATCTGGGATGGGGTGGGGGTGGGGGGGGAGGGAAAGGGAAATAAGCCTGAACTGAATTGGAAAAAATGAAATGCACAAAGCATCAATAAAAACTAATTTAAAAAAATAAGAAAATCAATGGTGATGAAAGAAAAGTGGGTGAGTTCAAGACTTAAGATACAAAATACCACAGATTCATGATTATGAATCAGCCTTGATTGAAGGAGTAGGAGCATTAGTGAGTAGGAATGCGCAGTTTTTCTCTCGACAGATCAACCATATGATAAAGTCATTTGTTACAATGGAATCAGATATGAAAAAGTTTTACTTTTAAAAATAACGAATTACATTGATACATTACAAAATAAATATTTAGCAAATTATCAGATTTTTAAGATTTGAATCATGTATGAAGATTTCTGTTAGGAATAAAAATTTTGGATATATCAAATTTCCAAAGAGAAATATTAGGAAATGTTGATGAACTAGGTCTTGATAAAAGGCCCAGGCAAAACAAAGCATCAAACTATCAGCCTGATAAAAGATAGAAGTATTTGGAAAGATAAAGGGAGTTCTGGGAAGTTGTTTTTTCATGAAGTTAAGTTGGATGTTTTATTCATTATGCTGAATGAAATAAGCCTGGCTGAGGAAGATACGTAATTTCACTTGTACGTCAATCTAAATTTCTATATCTGATGGAATTTGAGAGCAGTGTGGTGAATTCCTTGAGGTAGGATAAGTGGGGGAGATGTGAAGACATTGTTCAAAGCATATATAATCACATGTAGCTGGAGGGAATATATTTCAAGAGATCTAGTGTGTGCCAAGGTGACTATTGTTAAAGACAATGTATTGCCTTCTTGAAAACACATAGTTTTCAAGTGAAGTAACACATTTGTTATTTAGCGAAATTTAACACTGCAAAATATGTATAAACTTCCAAGCAATTTGTGTATAATAAAAACAATACTACTTGCTAATTAAATTACATCGTGGGCAATGGATAAGAGTCATATGCTGCTTTGAAGTTAAAATATAAAATCCAAATTTATTTCTTTGCCACAATATAAGGGCATAAAATTGTGATTTGGTTTAAGATTGATATTAATGGTGAAAGCTGACAGGTGGGAAACATTCCATCAGTGGTTTTTGTGTTTGTTTTATATCTCACTGGATTTCATTGGTGCAATCCTCAGTGTTCCTCCAGCCTCATTAATACCAGATCAAAAAGGAAAGGAGGAAGGGGGCAGGAAAGGAAGAGCGCAGAATGGAAGCAGAGGGGAGAGCAGACCATTCACAAGGTACAGGACTGTGAGTGAGTCTTAGGGCTGTGGGATTTTGTCCTCTTTATTCTTTTATTCCATCCTATGTGAAAGTAAACACTCTTCAAACTGTTGGTACATCTAAAAATAACATGGAAAGCACAGACGGTGCCTTACGGGAATGTGGTACTCCTATAAGGGTAATTACAGAAAAAACAGCAGGCCAACAGGAATTGATGAAAGTTGTGCTTCTGATCCGTTGTTGGATAACAAAATATATTGGATGTCAGTTGTACCAGTGGCAAAAATAATTTTGTAATAAAGCACAACATGTATTTGTGAAATGCTGGGCCACAGTGTGATATGTTTACAATATTAAATTGTAAATTCCTTGTTGAGGATAGGGATTGTAATATAATTAAGGACTCCCCTTTCTGTTTGAGACATCTCCTCTTTGTATTCTGCAGGAACAGTATGCCCCCCTAATGCTTAGAGTAAGACATATGTTGTAGTATAAATGAGTAAAATATCTCTGTTTTGTTGATGGAAAATCAACCCTAATCCATGTAGCAGCAAATAAACCCATGTGTGCATGAGTTTTAGGAATGTTCAACAGAGACATTCTTACATGTTGTGTAACTTAGAATACTGGCTAATGGAATTGGGAGTGAGATGATATCCTTTTATTTTTTTTCCAAGAAAAATGATTATCAGTCTACTTCCTTAGGAAATAGCAAATATATTGATAAACCTTTTGCCATATGCATTCCTGTTTTTAGCTTTATATTAGAATCTGATATGGCTAAAAGGCTGAAAATAAATATGAAATGGACAATTCAGAGATGCTAGCTTAAGAAGTATGATTTTCATATTTTTATAGTCATGTGCTGATAACATGTTCTATATAAATTATAAATACATTTCTTTATATTTTGTTTAGTATTTTTATTTTTGTGTGTATGAGTGTATTGCTTGCATGTATGTAAGTGTATCTGTGTTGTGGAGTGCCAAAGGAGGTCAGAAGAAAGCATCAGATTTCTCTGGAACTGGAGTTACTGACAATTGTTATTTGCCATATGGGTGCTGGGAATCAAACCTGAGTCCCTCTGCTTGAACAGCCAGTGCTCAGATCTCTTGAACCATCTTATCAGTTCCTAAATATGTTTCTTAAAGTGACATATAATATGTATAAGAGTTATATGATTATTAAAATGACTTTTTTCTTCTGTACTAAAAGTCCCAGAATCTATAATATTGTCTTCAATATAATGGGGGTTAAGTGGTTAGTGAATGAATAAAAAAAAATGTTATATCATTCTTCAACACACAGAAAATAAGGCAAAATGCCTCAGTATTTTCATGTCATATTGATTCAGGTAGGTAATATTTCAGACTGGGAAAAATGGTGAGATGCTAAGAGGCCAAATAAATGCTTGAATAATTATCACAGAGCCTGTGGAGTATGCCTGAATTTTATATGTACTCTTAATTTTTATACCCCAGTCTCAAGATATTTCAACTATGATTTTGCTATAGGTGGTATTTAAGAATACATAGTTCAACTTGATTGAACATACAACCCCCCTACCCCCGCTGGATGGTAGGACCCATGGGCTGTGTGGGTTTGGGCACAACTGCTTGCGTATTGGTTTTACATGAAGGATGCTTGTACTCATAAATTATCACTTANCGAAGGGGTACAACCACTAAGCAGAGAAATAAATTTGCATAACATCAAAAGTTAAGTGTTTAATGCAAATGTTGGAGCACTTGGCTATAACTGACCATTTCTTTGTAATAGAAACACAGGGTGTGAAGTTTATTTATAGAGATATTACCTACATAAAAAAAACAGTGATAACTCAGAGAAACTAATTACAAAATGGTGGCCTCTGTGAAATGTGTCTTAAAAAAAAAAAAAAAGATGACATGGAACACAGCCAACATCAATTGCTGCGAAGAATGGGAGGCTGAATAAGCCAGTACCTGCCCCACAGAGCCCTGTGGTCCTGTGAGAATCATAAAATAGCTGCACAACCCCTCCTCAGACACAGCCTAATTTGGAGGCACCTCTTTCTCCTTGAAACAAAAAGATGCCCTTCAAACAGTGCCACAAATTAACATGTTACAACTCAGCCTTCTGGTTCTAGATCAACACTGATTCTTTTTTTCTCTTAACTTTTTTTTATTGAACTTTTGTGTATTTCATACAACATTTCTTAATCAAATTTAGACCCATACCTCCTTCCCCAAGAGCTCATGCATTCTGCCATACATGTCTTGCATCTTTTTCTGTCGTTTTTAAAATTTTTTCAGATGCAGAAGTTGACTGTTTTGGGCAGAAGTTTACTGTTTCCATCAGTTCTTTGAAAAGTCTTTTTTGTTGCTGTTATTCTCCTTAATCTCACAGTGATCTGAAATATGCATATGCATACTCCACACAGATACCAAATTATGTCACCAGAAAATAAACTATAGGTTAATTTCAAAACATGTTTAGGGATTCACATTTTAACAGTAGAGTTGCATGCAGATAAAAAGAAATATTACAGCCAGGCATGGTGGTGCACGTCTTAAATCCTAGCACTTAGGAGACAGAGGCAGGAAGATCTCTGTGAGTTCAAGGCCAGCTTGGTCTACAGAGTGAGTTCCAAGCCAGCTGGAGCTATAAGGAGACCCTGACTCAAAAAAACCACAATGTTTTAATTAATTCTTTGAGAACTTTGTACAATGTATTATGATCGTATTCATCCGACGCCCTCTTCTGACCTCCATGGCATTGCACATCACGGGTGCACAGACTTGCATGCAGACAATACATTCATACACATATGGAAAAAAAAAAAAAAAAAAAAAAAAAATCTATCATGTGAAGCACTAATTCTGATTACAGGATGAGCACCTAGAGTTATTGGTATGTTAATTTGAATGTGGTTTGGGGAAACATGTCATCTGCCTTACAACATTCATTTGCATATTAATAACAAAAGTTTATTCAGTAGAGACATTCTGATTAAAGCACTAACATAAGAACTCACTTAGAGACTATATACTCTCAAATTGTGAACTGAAAGTCATGATTTTGAAAGAAAAAAAATCTCATAAAGGCTGTTTTCATAAAATAGCAAATAAACGTATTGAAACAAGAGGTATGATGTCTATACTGATGAGTATAGACATTTTGTTAAGAAAAATGCTTTCCTTACTATGATACTGAATTTGTCCTGTCCAGGTGAATTATGATGCAGTATTCATTAAAATACATGGGGATTTGTCCCAAGAGGGTAGCATTAGGTTTGAGGACCCTCCAAAACACACCTTCTCTGCGGCTTCACATGAGCTATATTAGCAAGGACGGATATTGAAAATATTTCCTGTGTCCCCAAAGCCTTTCAACCCACATGGCTGCAGCCTCTGTCCAGCACATTCTAGTCTAGATTCTATCTCAGAAACTCCCTTTCCAGCACCATCAGTCACTATTATTCAATTGAGAATTTTATATAACTGTGTGCAAATTATTGAAACCATAACATATCTTCCTCAAAAATATTCTGAAAGCTTTGTTTCCTAAAGAGATTTTCTTTTTAAGAATTCTGATTATTTAATCCAGTTGCTGAAATCTCTGCTCTATAATTACATCATTTCCTAGGATGGATATATTTTACGATATGTTTATCTTAAAAGTCATTATTTCTACAACTAGCATGGTTTTATAACTTTTATTTTATAACTTTCCTTATAACTTAATAGCTATTGAATTTTCTTGTTTTCTTTTCAAGGCATGGTCCCAGGTAATCCAGGCTGCAATTGAGCTTACTATGCACTTCAGAATGACCTTGAATTCTTGATCCTTCAGCTTCTAGATAGCAATTATTGTGATAACAGGTGTGTGCCATTATGGCCAGTATTATTTATTTTTTCTTTGATTCTTTGAAAATGTCATAGTTGTTTACAATGAATTTTGAATTATGGTTATTTTCATCCTCTATTCTTCTGTCTCAGCCCTTTCCTTTCTTGGTAAAACTTTTTTTCCAACAAATCTCTATCCCTTTCCCTTTGTCACATTTTTATCTTTTAATTTGGAACCCACTGGCTAATTATGATTGTTTGCAAGAGCACAGATTCTCCTTTGAGGTAATATTTTATTCTATGGACAAGGAAATCTTGGACTTCACTGTGCAGCCCAAACTGGCTTCAAACTCCCTGCAGTCTTCCACCCCTCACCTCCAAATGCTGGGATTACAGGTGTGCCAACATGCCAACTTTCAACTGACTTTTAAAATCAATTAGTATGCACTGGGGTTTTGATAAGTGTTTTCTTCTTCTCAGCTTCCTTTGAAACAGGAATAAGTATAAAGGAGTAAGTTTATTATTTTTCTTTTTCTAAATTATTATTCAAAAGCTAATACTATCACTGAGTAACAAATAGCTGTAATTCACATTTTATATATTCTCTTCTCTTATCTTACTACTGTTCACTGATAAGAGACCACCAAAATAGTCAAAAAGAAAAATAAAATTACTGGGAGAAACACTATAATCCTTAAGGGTCTCATTAATGTACCAATTTAGGCAGGGGTAGGCATAGACATTCTATAAGGATTAGTTATATGATTTTATAATTAGAAAATTATCTTCAACTATTGATAAGCAGCTTTAAAGTTTTGGAGACACTGATATGGATAATTCCTTTAAAATTCAACTATTGGAAATTAATTCTGCAAATGAGTATGATGATACATTTGGAAGTTTGACCCTTGGAAGGCAATTATAGTTAGATGAGATCTCTTATTTGGGGTCCCAGTGACAGCATTAGTGGCTTTGTCAAGGAAGTAAAATAGATTGCAGATGATACACTAAATTTATAACACCATGGGACACTTTTCAACATTTATTATGCACCAAGAATACCCTAACCAAAAGTGGGCTACATGCTAGCACCATGTGCTGGCAAAAGAGTCAAGAAACACAAGCTAAATAAACTTTTTCATAAATTATTTGGTCTCAGGTATTTTGCTATAGTAAGAGAAAGTGAACTAAGAAACTACAGTATTTTTTCCCAGACAAGCATTAACTATAGACACTAACTCCCTACTCAGACTATACTAGACTTCCCCCGAGAGAGTCAGCCTCAACACACGTTCCTCCTTCCACCTAAGCATTTGTTTTCCTTTGTTGTCTGTGAGCTAATTCTCCCCACTGTCATTTTGACATTTTTTCCCCCTCTTCTGTATTGTATGCGTCCTCGGAACTGCCACAAGTTCACAGGTTTGCTTTGATCTAGAACATACTGTGTTGAATCTAGGATGTTTTCCACTGGATGCAGCATCCTGTTTACAGGGGTTCTGTTTCTGGTTTTGTTTTCTTCACTTTCTAGCTGGGTTCTTAGCATATGGTGTTCAAGCAAATTTAGCTGCTGTAAAAATGATACAAAAATTTGATTTACTTAACTTTGTACTTCATAACTTTTAGGAAGTTTTTATATGAGTGTAAATCAATCCATATTTTATGCATATGAATGTCCATTTGAAAAGGAAGTTCTATGTAGTATTCTCTATATACATAAGGAGATTACCTATAAACTTCTGTGCCAAACTTAAGACCTTAGAAGAACCTTTGTGCTTGTGTGTGTGTGTGTGTGTGTGTGTGTGTGTGTGTGTTCTTGTGTTGGTAGTGTATGTTTGTATGCATGGCTGTAGAGATCAATGATTAACTTCAGGTGTTTTGCTTCAGATATGTTCATCTTGTTTTTGTTTGTTTTGTTTTGTTTTTTGAGACAGGGTTTCTTCACTAGTCTAGAGCTCATATATTAAGGAAGAATGGCTAGCCAGTGAGCCCCACAGATCTTCTGCCTTGCAGTCCTGGTTTATAAACTACAGGCCTGTCTTTTTATGTGCGAATTGGTGTGAGGATCAAATTTAGGCCTTATGTTTAAGCAACAAGCACTTTACAGACTTTATCGACTCCTCTCCCTGTCCCTTTAGAAGTATAGTTGACCTTTCTTTTTAATTGTTCACATTTATTGCTCAAGTCTTTTAGAATCTATCCCCTAAATCCTCTTGAGGGCTATACCTGCCTCTACTCTAACACCTATAGTTATTCTATGAATCTTGCTCTCATCATTTCTCATAGACTTTGCTCTCCATGAAAAACTCCCTCTTTTCTCCTCTCACATACTCTCAGCAGCCTAATCTCTGGCATGCCACTGTGGTCATAATTCCAAAATAAAAATCTACTGATAACATTCTGTGATTAAAATCATTCAATAGGTCCTGAATCTTCAATGAAAAATTACATTTAAAGAAAAGGTATGGCAGAGAACAGGAGGAGATATTTGTACCAAAGGTATGTCATCTTTCTCTTGATCATACAAATCAATTCTATTTCTGATCCCATTATTAATAGAAAACGCTACAACCACAATGTCTCTGGGATCATGACACACTCAACAGTATAATCATGCCTTTGTTAATCTGAATGAATTCTCGATTATTTTCTAATCTAGATTTACCAACAGTGATTAACACATATAATATCCATAATATTATGATTAAGAACATGAGTATTTACAAAGGGGTAATCACTCCAATATTCTGAAATAAAGAGTTGGGAGAAATCACTTACTTTATCAGTCTACTTTTTTTTAAAGTGCAGATCTTTCATTTAAATGTTAAGAATTAAACATATAGGGGCTGGAGAGGTAGTGCAGCAGTTAAGAGCACTGGCTTGCAGATGACTGGGGATTGATTCCCAAGACCACACATTATGGCTAACAACCATCCATGCATAACTCCAGTTCCAGGGGAATCCAATGCTTTATTCTGATCTCCACAGGCATGGCATGGCACAGGTATACTTGCACAAATACAAATAATACAGTTATACAAATAAAATAAAAAATAATAAGGCACTGGAGAGATGGCTCAGCAGTTAAGAGCACTGGCTGTTCTTGCACAAAACCTGGATTTAAATCCCAGCACCCACATGACAGTTAACAGTTCTCTGTAACTCCAATTCCAGGAATCTGATGCTCTCTTTTGTCATCTGCAGGCATTGCATGACATGGGTGCACTTACACTCACATGTAAGCATTATACTCCTACACATAAATTAAAAATGCTAAAATATAAAGAGTAAATAAATCAAAATTTTCAAAAAACAAACATATTTCTCAGGGGAATTAAAAATATAGTTTGAGCAAAAATATAGGCATTATTTAGCTATGAAATAAAGATTGTAGCACTTTGTATATAGTTGTTTCAAAGATTAAATATAGTACTTGTGCATTTTATGTGAGCAACAAAAATTAGCACATGTAGCTATTCTTGTTATTATCACCATATTAATTTCATTAACATTTTCATTAATGCAAATTTATCATTAAGTATTTGGCAGGTTATGGCTGATATTAACCCTAAGCTTATTACAAATTCAAGCTAACCTAACATATAAATTATAACAATCCCTTATCTGTGTAACCAACTAGATGCTCCCTACACAAATTTTATTTAGTTTTTATTTGAATAAAGAATGCAGCATTAGCTTGACTGTGAAAATGTTCAAATATTGCCTCATTTCCCCTAAAAGTATTCTTATGAATAATTAAAAATATAAAATGCTTTTCTTGCTAGAAGATTCAAGAAGGCATTAGTCCAAAAATCAGCTGCTAACCAATCCTTTTCTGTGTGAATAAAGCTTATTGCTAATGCTGTATATTTCCATTATAGTTTGCCAATGGGTTCAAAATACAAAATATGCTTTGTTCATTGTGCAACTGGTACTTTAATACCATCTCAAAATTTTATGATCTAACATATAAATACATTTGGACCAAAAGGAAAATAATGATAATTTCACTATTTAAGTATATATAGTAATGCATTTGAAATCTATTTCACTCTCCGGTATTTCTGCTTTTATGAGTCAAGAAAGTTAAATAGTGTCACAAGTACATTATTTTCTCTTACAGGTATACTCAAAACTGCATACTCAAAACTGCAATTGAATTATGAATAATAGCTGTGATTTTAGAAGGTGAAAATGAAAATGAAACAGTATATTTACCTCTCCTCAGAGTATATTTAGTCTACTTAAACATGCTGGTGTAGATTTGAACTGGTAATAACTGACTGTATTTTAAGGCTGGAGGCAAAGCCCAAGGTGCTAACTCAGGCAGGTCATTAAGACACTGGTAAAAATGCTCACTGGGTGCATTATGGCTTTCTATTTGTGCACCATATCCATTATATTCATTGTTAAAGATGCTAAAACTGCTGGGATTAAATAAAATATTTTGGCATAGCTTGATTATTTATTAATATTACCTTGAAAATTGACCATTTTGAAATATGTTATTCCTTATACTTATTATTCTTTTAACTACCAACACTATTTCCTTCAATAATAATGAATAACTCAAATGCTCCTATACCTAGGTTTTTAAATGCTGTAATATAATATTAAAGGCAACAATATATTATTAAATTCTCCAAAGTTTAGAAAGTTATGTACTTGGCAAATATTTATTAAATATTTATTGATCATGTAATGACTAAGCAACTGCTTGATTTTTTAACTGCTATGCCACTATGCTAAACATTTTGAAGAATTTGATATTTATGTTTTTAATTATGAAAATATTATATATAAAATGCAACATATCAAGCAATTATTGAACAAAATATTCCTCTGTTTTCCTTTATGCATCATTGAATAGAACCATTTCGCATGCTCATCTTTGTTAGAGCTCACTAGAGATAATTAAATTCTGTTTTCATTTTCTCTTGGTGCCTTGGGTTTCTTTTCTGTTTATTTGAAATCAAGCCTTTCTGCATTTCTAGTCTCTGTGTTCTACTTATTCCTGAGCTCCACACCACAATCTGTTCAGCTTCTATCAGTCCTTTTTATCTTCTTGAGAAACTTCAGTAACAGCCTTAATTTTCCTCTAACGTATCATAAGTATGTGTAATTTCAGAGCCAGTTATCTACTATTACATGCATAAGATAGTAGGTATCCTTGAAATGGAGTGATGGGGCTTGGAGCTGGATGTGGAACGTATTTACATAGAGCATTCAGATGTAAAACACACAATGTTGTGCTTGTGCTTCACACTCTGTTCTGGTTTGTCTTCCATTGCTGTGACAAAACACTCTGACTGACACCAACTTGGGGAGGAAAGGGTTTATTCAGCTCACATCTCCTGGGTTGTAGTTCATCACTCAGGGAACCCAAGGCAGGAACTCAGGGCAGGAACCTGGAGGAAGGAGATGAAGCACAGGCCATGGAGGAATGCTGTTCACTGGCTTGCTCCCCTGGCCCATGTTCAGCCTGCCCTCTTATACAGTACACAACAACCTGCCCAGGGTGGCACCACTCATTGTGGGCCGGGCCCACCCACACTGCTCGACCATCAAGACAATACTCCACAGATGTGGCCGCAGGCCAATCCAATGGAGCCAATTCCCCAATTGAGGCTTCCTCAACCCAGGTGTGTCAAGTTGACACTAAAGCTATCCAGCACACACTCCTATATAGGAAATTTTGCACAGGGGATCAAGACCAACTCCTGAACATAGCCTACTGACTTCCTCAACTGACTCTACTTCTTCATTCAGTTTATTTCCCCCTCAGTTTTCAGGGTTCCACTTTAATTAAAACAATTGCTTCTCATAGACCAATGTCTCTTCCCAGATTTCCTCTCTAGTTATTAATGTTATATCTCTCTACGCTGGTTGGGAAAAGTCATTTTCTTTCTCTCTCTCTCTTTTCTTTTTTTTTTTGTCTTTTCAAGACAGGGTCTCCCTGTAGTCCCAGCTGTCCTGGAAATCACTTTGGAGACCAGGCTGGCCTTGAACTCACAAAGATCCACCTGCCTCTGCCTCCCAAGTGCTAGGATTAAGATTAAAGGTGTGCACCACCACGCCAGGCATGGGAAAAGTCATTTTCAAGTCATTATATTTAAATATGGTTTTCTCATTCAAGTCCAGCTGATGACCTGCATGCTATGGTGGCAAAAATTACAAACTAGAAATTTAATTATTTATTCACCTCTAGAAAACTAAATGACATTTACATTTCCTATGGAGCTGCATATCTAGTCATAATGTGAAAATGTCTACTTCTTATCTTCTACCTACATTTTACATGTGGCTCTGGTATCAGGTTTCAATTATGAGTTGCTTTCTGTGACTGAGTGTTATCTCTCATAATCATAATAAGATGATCAGGGTAACTAGAATGTTTTCAGAAATTCCATTTTCAGGTAGCCTTCATTAACTCATGCATAGCATACAGCTACTGCTAATGAGTGGCCGTGCCCCTTCCATTCCTGCTTTGACTACAACTGGGGCTTTATTGGTAAGCCAGAGAATACTATTGGCTTCCTTACAGATCTCATGGTCTTGATGATTTAAGGCCTGCTTGTCTTCCTTATAGTTTTTTCCATATAATACAGTTGAATAAATGTCCATAGATCAATTTATTCATTTGTAAAGAAAAACCATATAAGAAAATTAATAACTAGAAACATGAAAAGAAAATGCAGAATAGCTTCATTTCAGTAATTCCTTGAGAGTACATACACAGAGGCATAAACTCATCTTCAGAGAACATAATCAATAAAGTGTGCTTGTAAATGATGTGACTGAGGTTTCCTCTTCTTCAGTACTAGGTAAGCTTACCTCCATTTTGTTAGTAAACAACCTTTTCCCAACATATTTGGTCTAGTTTCTGTTATACATTACATTTATCAGTAAAATCTAACTTGCTAATTGGAGACCAATAATAGATCAATACTACACTTAAATATCATTTAGATTTTTGTTAGCATATTACAGACCTACTGCACCTGCAGGGGCTGGGCAGAGTTAGGCCAGCTAACAACCCAAGTCTGAGAAGATAATAGACCTATATAAGGAGCGTTTTCTGCAGGCTGATTAAGCAGATGTAGCAGCAAACTGCTTTCTAAATACCCTTCCTTATACCCAAAGACAATAGCAGTTCTGAGCCTTAATCAGAGAAATCTCTCCATGTAATAAACAGCGGCAAATGCAGATACTTGTGGCTGCAGAGATTAAGCAATGGTTTGGGCACAGGACTAAAGAAGTCACTTCTTTCGCACTTACAAAGACTGAAGGAATACTGCTGAAGAGGTGGCAGGAAGTATGTAAGAGGCAGAAGACAGGACGAAAGACTTTGAAATATCATTCTCCAGACTCTTAAAACAATTGCAATCATGAGACAGCAGAGTTACCTCCACTGGTACCAAAGAAGACGGTGGGATTGACCATCAGTCAGGAAGGAGAGTCCTCACAGGGCCCTACCCTTTACCTCTGACCTACTTGGCACTTATAAATTCTGGGAGAGGGATATATACTGGTTTTAGTTCTGTATTCACTACTTAGCTCTCCAGACTCCAATAGTTGTTTCCAATCCCAAGGTCGTACAGATGACTGGTTAATCTCAATGGTTCACCAAATGAAAATGAATAAATAAAAACAATATTCCATAGAAGGAAAATCTAGTAGTGACCACTACTAGTGACTCCTCATAGTGTTTTTGAATGTGTTCAACTTCTTTCTTGATAATATGACTACTTGGTCAGTACTATTTTCTTGCATTTTGAGTGGGTCAAGACCTTGAAAATCTACATTCATTTTTATCCACTAACAACTATGAGTTTTAGTGGAATGATGTTTGCAGGAGGATATCTGAGGTTAGAGAAAGTCATCTTTCTATTTTTCCATTTCCCACCAGTAATTCACCCATCACTTTCACACATGGTTTGTCTCCTTTAACACAGTGCTTTTCCCAAAGATAAAACTATGCAAACTTTTAAGGCAAACAATAATTATGTGACATTCAATAATAACAGTAAAATAAATGTCTGGTTCACTTACTCCAATTTTAGAGTTAGAGGTTTAAAAATAAATTCTTGAAAAAAATATGCTGTCTGGACATTGCAGAGTTGTCGCACATTGGAGTCCACATATCTTACAACAGCATGCACATGATCTGGGTCCCAGCATGGAAAAGAAGTTTTCAATGAAATATTATTGAACCAACATGATTTTAGGAACAGCACCCTTACATTCAAGTCTTAATATAACATCATTCAAGTCTTAGCACAGGAGTAGGTCCAATAGCTAATAGATAAATTGATGTATTTTACTGTATATGATAGATTATCTTTTTGCACTGCTGTTTGTTTCCTTTTTAATTCAAATATTGTAAATTTTATACAATGTATTTTTGTCATATTTATATCCATTTCCCTAAATGTCCAGTTACTCCTCTTGCACAATTTCATGTACTCCAGAACACACACACACACACACAAACACACACACACACACACACACACACACACACACACGGTATGTAGAGTCAAATGTGTGTCCTCAAATACTTTTCAGTGTGGGTATTTCCACTGGACCTTGGTTAACCTACTAAAAGCTATGCTTTTAAAAGACATTGACTCTCCCCCTTCCAATGTCTGTTGCCAAGATTTCTTCAGGTAGGTTTGGGCTTTCTTACCCAATTCTCCACATCTCTGCTGGGATTTCATCTGGATTGAGCTTAGGTGAGACTTGTATATACTGTCACCATTTCTTTGAATTCATATGAGCAACTTCCCAGCTGTTTGTAAAAACTCTGTTTCCATGTGGTCACCTTTGCTTCATACAATCTCCAAACCATGTTCCACAATGATCCCTGAGCTTTGGGAAGAAGTTTAATATAGGTATTCTACTCAGGAATAAATACTGTGCAGTCTCTTATTCTTTGCATAATGGCCAGTAGTGGGTCTCTGTGTTACTCACCATCTGCTGCATAAGGAAGCTTCTCTGGTTAAAATTGAGAGATGCATTAATCTACGGTTATACTGATATGTCATTAGGTGTTGGTTTAATGCTATATATGTGTAGGTAAATGATAATATTCTGCTCTTCCCTATGGCCTATAAGCTGCTTGGCCATAGATTTCTAGTTGATATCAATCTCAGGTATGGGTTTGATCTTATGAACTGGAATTAAACCTGATTAGAAAGTGGTTGGTTAGTCCCATAATAATAGTGACCCTAAGTCTCTTATAGCATGTCTTTCCAGGCCAGTTGTTAGAGCTCACAGGAGTCACACTTGGGTAAGATCGATGATTAATTTTTTCTTCAGGTAGCATGTTTAGCATCTTCCAGATCTGTGAAAGCAAGCCAGCAGAGATGAAGCTTTGAAGTCAGTACTAGCTTTATTTCGCCTTCTTTGTTCTATGGCTCATATCTGTAGTATCTTCAGCAACAGGGTTTGACCACCAAGTTCTATTGGATAACCAAGAACAAGGGCAACGACCAGTATTGTCTGACAGTCTATGGGAGCCCTGGAATTAATACGCTCTGGTGGCCAGTTCCTTGTTGCTGTCAGAAAATGGGGTATTATAGTAGAATTGGTCTTACAGGTAGGTATGATCACTTGCCTATATCCATTTAGTCTCCATAGTAAAGGTGAGGGATTAATAGAATTTTTGTGTGTGTGGGAGGAGACATCCACTGAGAACAATGGCAGCACCTTCGTTTCTAGTAATGACAAGTCAATAGACTTTGGTGACCACAGTGCCCAGCTTCAGTGAGAAGCTGCTAAGACATACATCTTCTTTCTGCATTGTATGAATCCATTTGAGGAAGTTCTCTGGAAAGACTTGGAAAACATACAGAATAGATAACCCCTGTAGCTGAATGCCATGCCATCTTTCTGTCCTATTTTTCAAATGTTAATTTTGTATATTGACTTGCTAAAATCCATCAATTTTTAGAGCTCTATCAGGTTTTCTGTTTATTTTTTATTTAGAAAGAGAAAGTATCTCACTAAGTAGTATTTACAGAAGTCATTTGGTTGATTTTATAGTTGATTTTCCTCCTCATCCTTCCTCATTTTTTTTTCATTTTGTCACTTCAAAGTCTAGAAACACATCCTGCATCAATGTACAAATGACACACTAGATTCCCTTAGCTCCCACTTCCCATATCTCTTCTAAACGTCTGTGAAAGTGTGGTAGTATCTAATATTGCCACTCCATCTATTGCTGCCTCTGCTACATCATTCTATTTCTAATAGGCATACAAGAAAATAACAGGGCATCTTTGGGGACAATTATATATCTATGGGAGAGTTAAAGAATATCCAGAGCCTGTGGCCCATAACAGTGCATTGTCCATAAGAAGGGGTGTTTGAAAAGCTATCTTTCTGAATTAGGAGGTGTTTTCATTTGAATGGCCCCATATGCTCTCTTGCATGCAAAGGTAGCACTTAGGTTCCATCCTGACAGGAGCTATCAGCTGTTACAATAAATACTATTTTATTTGGCAAGCAATTCTCAATGGTACCAATATCGATTATCTTTTGTAGGATAGAGATACAAAATATTATATATTTGAAATGGGAAGGATGATTAAATAACATACACACTCTGCGACCCTATTTTACTCCTATCCTTAAAAGAGAACAAAAATTGAATTTGAGGATATATAGAATCGTTTAGGGAAAATATGATAAACAACATGAGATTTTTCATGTTGAATGAAGCTTAGAAGAATCATTTTTAAAAACAGCTATATTTTAATTAATGACAACAGTATTATTTCTTACCACTTGGACATAATGGAAGTTAAATTAGACTCTGTAGAAAGAATTAGACTCTGTAGAAAGTTTATTAAAGTATGTTTTTATTTTGTATGTTAAGTTGTATCCCTTTATATTTTTAGTACTTTCTTATCAGTAAATGTAAAACCAAGCAAAAAATGAACAGATTATATTTTTAAGATTTAAAATGCCATCTAAAAAGGGAATTAAATTACTTGCATTCCATTCTATAGCGATAATATTTTTATAGGTAAAGACTACTCTATCTTTAAGGAATACAATTGTATTTATGAAAACATATGGGTCTCTGATTTCATTACTTTTAAAGGTACACATTCATTATAAAGTTCATTAGCAGATATTAGCTGACATGTTTACAACTAAGGTGTTCTGCCTTGGGACCCAGAGCTCATTTATGCCAGTGACATTCACTGGACATCTTCAATTTGGTTTTATTTTTACTTGTAATTTATAAACAACTTTTTTAGAAGTGCATTGAGAATCCCTATTTAGATGTGTTTAGTGCAAGTTCACTGGATAAATTCCAAAATCTAATTACTTGGCTTAATTGAAAAACTTTTAGATTTGTACTAGGTGTCATTTTGTTGCTCTATAGATAATAGCTCAAAACTTCTCTTCAAAGAAAATTTCCTCTCCAAACCAAGCACACACTCACAATGAGTAGCAAAGCTGTGACTACCTCCTGCTTATAATTACCAGCAAAATGAAGGAAAAATTAGATTCTCCCACGTGGAGTGTTGCTAACAAACACCTCAACCCTGGAAAGAAAGAAAAACTATGCTTACTGGAATTGGGAACTAGCAAATTATCAAGAAACTATAAATAAAATGAAAATAAGTTTCTATTTCAATTGCAAATATTGTGACACATTTTATTAGGTTTGTTGGAGTGATTATATATATATATATATATATATATATATATATATGTATGTATATTCTCTATAAAAGTCATTTGACATTTGATAGAACATATACAATTGTACACACACACATATGTGTGTGCTAAAATAGTAGGAAAACTTTATGGCTGCATAATATCTTACTGTCTTGGTTAACTTTATATTTCATTTTGAGAAGAAACACTAAGCTATTATAAATTACTTCAGAAGATAGGCATAGAGAAAACTAAAAGTCATGTCCAATTAAATATAGCAGTTAAATTGGACTAAATATAAATTTAGTTGATGATTTATACCTATCACAACCACTTTGACAAGCGCCTTAGCTTTATTTGGATACAGTTGAAAAATTTAGGCTTACAGCTAATGTATTGGTATATTTACACTATGAAATTTTACCATAGAAGACTAATCCATCACCTCACAAGACATAGTATATAATTAACAATTTTTGACAGTTTAGATCTCCAGAAATCATTTACCATGTGCCATGAAAGTTTTATCCTCTCTGACCAACATTTGTTCAATTCTCCAACATTTCCAGCCCTTCACACCCATCATGGAATTTTCTACTTTTAAGAAGATAGGGGTTTTACTTTTGGGGGCTTCATACACAAGAATTTTACTTCCATTATGTCCACCCCTCCCAGTCCCCACTTCAACTTCTAACATGGTCCTCCAATCCCTCATTAATTCTTGTCCTCTTCTTTAATGATTATTGTTACAGTGCCCAAGGTACTAACATTTAAGGTACACACTTCTTAGTGTAAACCTCACCTAAGTCTCAGGCAGAAATCATGGAAGAAAGGGGAGAGTGGTTGGAGGAAACATTGTAAGGGCCAGAGACTTTTATCAATATATATTTTATTGAATTTTTGAGCATTTCATGCAATAGATCATAATCGTATTTAGACCTCTTCCTTATTTGCAACTGCCCATAGTATTTCAAGTATTCTGTCATAAGTTAAGGCATATCTAGTCAAGCCTGTGTAACCAGACATCCCTTAGTATGAGTTCATCCACTGGAGCCTAGTCACTCTAGTGTCACTCCCTTAAAGAAGACCAACTCCCTCACTCAGCAGTAATCAGCTGCCAAGAATTTCTCAGCTAAGGCTGGGCCCACTGCCCATTTTCCCAGCTCTATGATGCTTTTTGTCTGATTGAGTTTGCATGGGTCTTGTGTATGCTGTCATGCTGTAAGTTCGTAAGAGAAAATTCCCCAGAACCTGGAGGAATTTGACCCTTACTTTGTGTACAACTCAGGATCTTACATTCTTTCTGCCCTCTCTTCTGCAATGGTCTCTGGTGGTTTGAATGAGAATGTCCCCCATAGATTTCAAGTATTCAGACATTTTGTCCCCATTTAATGGTGCTGTTTTGGGAGATTTTAGAAGGTGTGGCCATCCTGGAGGGAATGTCACTGGGGGAAGCTTAGAGGTTTCAACAAGCTTTGCCAGTCTCTAGTTGCTTTCTCTCTCTGTTTCCTCTGCTCACTGGAAGATGTGACCCTTGGCTTTCTGCTCCAGCTCCTGCCACCATGCCTTCCCACAATGAAGGACTCTAATTCCCTGGAACCATCAATTGTAAGCTCAAATAAACTCTTCCTTTCATAAGTTCCCTTGGACATGGTGGTTTTATGAGAGCAACAGAAAAGTGACTAACGCAGTCTCTGAGACTTTTCCAGGATAACATACTGTACAGTCTCTTATCCTGTAAATTTTGGCCAGTTGTGGCCTTCCATATTCATCACTCTCAGTTGCATGAGGAAGTTCATTTGTGAGAGCTGAAAGATGTGTTCTCTCTGCCTCAGTTCTGCTATGTTCAATGAGCCTTAGGGGTAGAGGTTCCATTGTGGCTGCTATCACTTAGGACTGGGCATCTTACAGATTCCTTACATCTTACAGTTCCTTGTGTGTGAACAGTTTAGATTTTTTTCCTTTAAATTCCTCATGTACATTTGGTGATGACATAGTCTTTGTCTGTCTATCTTATTTCCTCAGTATAGTGTCTTATGAGTACAGCCATGTAAGTTATATGTGATAGGATTTCTGTTTTACAAGGCAGATTAATATTGCACCTTATCCATTTATCCTTCTGGACATTTAGTTTATTTTCATATCTTGGTGATTTATGATACAGTGTCCATGGGGATGAAGATATTTATTAGGGATACTTATGTCACTTTGACTATACCCTTAGAACTGGAACTACTAAACAAAAAGTAATTCTATTTTCAATTTTTTAGAAATGTCTACATTGTTTTCCTTGGTCACTGTACCAATTTATGTTTCCACCACCGCTGTGTAAGGGTTGTCTTTCCTGTATATTCCAACATTGTTATCTTTTTTTTAATAATATTTGTCTTAATGGGTGTGATGTGACAGCTCATGTGATTTTCATTGCATTCCCTTGAAGATTAATGATGTCAAACACTTTTTTCTATACCCTTCAAGTATTTCTGTATCTTCTTTGGGGAAATCATTGTTTTGGATCTTAGCTACAATTTAATCAGGTTTTTGGTTGTTTTGCTATAGTTGTTCGAGACCTTATGTATTTTTTATATTATATTTCTCTGAAATATAGTGACCCAATACTACTCTTTCTGTTTATCCCAACAGATTTTAGAGGTACTACCTTTCTCTACCATGTGTTCTTAAACTTTTCATTAGTGATCTGCTGTCAACAAACCTGCAGATTTACTTCTGGCCTATATAATCTGTCATATTTCAATGGATCATTTTCATTAATTTGCATTTATAATATGGATACTGGTGGACTTACAACAGGTAACTGTGTGGATAAATCTAACTTAAACTTGAAATATTATCAGCTGAATATACGTTTAATATGTCTAAGCTATTGCATTAGTGACTTTTATCAGTGAAGTGGCCAAATCACTGATGGAAACCTACTTAAGGAAAATTTTACCTGGGTTCTTGGTTTAAGGCAACTAGTCACAAAGCACCAGCAGTTATAAAGCAGAGAGTAATGAATAGTGGGGCTCAGCTCATTTTCTCCTTTTTATCAAGTTCAGGAACCAGCATATGGTTGTGTCGTCCCTTGTCAATTTAACCTTCCTGGAATCACTGTCATAGACAGATTCAGCTATGTTTCCCAGGTGACCCTAAATTCATGCAGGTTGACAGTGTATTTTAGCTATCACACCTACTTCACATAGCAGCTTGGCAGCACAGTGCACCATGGAGTATTGTTTCTTGATCTTTCTGAGTGTGGTTCATAGTGTGGTGAAATCTGCTGCTGCTATGCAGTCTCATGGAAATATGACCACAGCAAAAATCACAGTTCAATTTTCTAAGTACAGTTTCTCTAGCGTCTGTACCTCCTTCAATATAAGGTCTAGTTTATATTGTATTACAGTTTAGTTACATACTAGCAATTTCAAATGAATCATGATTTTTTATTAGAATTTGTATTCATTATTACTCCTAATAATATGCTACTTAATGTATATTCCTTGAATTAGTGATGAGATTAAAACTTTTGCCTCCACCTCCCAATGTACTAATCATACAGAACTACTCATTAATTTACTCCCCAAAGAACTTGTGAGTGGGATGCATTAAGAGAAATGACACCAATTTACATTGTAACTCCATTAACCAAGGTGGTTACAGAGAATTCAAGCTGGCAGAATAGCTCTTCTGACGAGGGAGATGAAGTGTTAAAATACCCCGAGTCTCTCTAATTTCCCATATAACCATTGACAATTATCATGATCCAATCACTTTGTGATAAATTTTCTAAATTTCACATAGAAGTGAAAAAAAGGAGGGAAATAATTTCCTTTGGTAATACAGAAACTCCTGGAGCAAACGACATTGCAGATTCTTTTATTGAGATTTCTTAGATTTACTTTAAAATTGCTCAAGAAAGGCTTTGATTTCAATTGTTGCTTTGTGATAAATGAGAATTTGGAAATCTGGTTTTGTTATTTTCTTTCTTAGTATTTCACTGTGATATATATATATATATATATATATATATATATATATAGAGAGAGAGAGAGAGAGATAGAGAGAGCGAGCGATAGAGACTATGTTTATTCATATACCAATGCCCATTTTATATTTATAATTTTTAATTTAATTTCTGTATGTGTATGAATGTACTGTCTGCATGCAAGTTTGTGCACCCGTGTAGTGCAATGCCGCGGAGGTCAGAAGAGGGTCTCGGATTCCCCTGGAGCTGGAGTTCTCCTGGAATTGGAGTTTCAGACGGTTCTCTGCCGCCATGTGGGTGCTGGGGATCGAACCCAGGTCCTCTGTAAGAGCAGTCGGTGCTCTTAACCGCTAGGCCATCTCTCCAGCCCCTCATATACCATTCATATTAGTTTATGGCCATTGTCACTCAGTTCTTAAAGACTTCTAGTATGGTGCATAATAATAAATACCGGTCACTTGATGTTAATGAGATATTCACTCCCTCTGGTCACAAGGTCACAAATGTGCAAAAAATAAACCCCAGCTTTTCTTCTGCCCCTGAAATTCTGCTCATAAAATATGTCTGATTAACACGTTAGTCATGGTAACTTGTAGCTACAACTAAGAAAAAAAAAAAATAAGGATGGGCTTTCTCAGAAAGGATTCCAGTGACTCAGACAGAATCAACAGGAGGAGAGACCAATGTTTGAACAACAGCCTAAATAGGCAAGTCATTGCCAACATGGCACCATAGGGACACTGTACACCTTGTGACACCGTTTGGCTCTTGGACATTTCTGCTGTGTCCCTTCCCAGCAGCAGGAATCTCATTTACAGTCACTGCATTGTCTTTGCTATTACTTGTACACATTGTATGCCTTGTAGATTTGAGTTACATGAATGGCTCTTTATCTTGGCTTGCTGTATACTTTAACGTGCTTAGCCAGTTACATTTGTATCAGTATCTAATCTAAACACTACTAGCAAAGTCAACATCCTTTTTTGTTGTTGTTGAAATAGTTTTTACTCCTTTTTTCATTGAATTTTTGTGATTTTCATACAGCATAATTTCATGATATTTAGATTCCCTCCTCTGCCTGCAAATTACTTTTTGCCCCATCTCAATTTAATGTACTCTAAAATATATATGACCTATAGAGTCTAATGCAGTCTCCAACTACCCTCCCAGTGTGAGTTCATCTCCTACAGCATGGATAACCTACCAGGAGACTCAGGCTTGAAGGAGATGGTCCCTGCCCCTCCCAGCCGCCAGCTATTGCCAGGATTTCCCACTTCTTACCCACTTCTTCATATTGTTTCTGGTATTTTTTTCTGGTTTGAACTTGCATGGGGCTTATGCATGCTGTCACTGTTGCTTTGAGTTCATATGAGTAAGTAACCAGCTGTCTGCAAAACCCTGCTTCCTTGTGGTCATCTACCATGACTGACTCTTACAATCTTTCTTCCCTTTCTTCTGCAATGATCTCTGAGCCTTGGGACTCAGCAGTCTGATATAAGAATAAACATTCTCCAGCCTCTTTGTTTTTGAACATTGGCCAGTTGTGGGTTTTTCAATGAAAAAAGGAGTAAAAACTATTTCAACAACAACAAAAAAGGATCTTGACTTTGCTAGTAGTGTTTAGATTAGATACTGATGGTGATGGGAATCACCATCTTTAAGGAAACTAATCTGATGAGAGTTTTAAATTTTGAATATAACAAAAAGAAATTAAGAGTCAGTTTAACATAATAACTTTTAGCTGAAAATAGTATTGTGTTTTCCTTTATGTTCTGTGACCTGTCTGCATTTGCTAGATGCATTTTATGGTCCATTTAATTTTAATTTTGATATAAGACAGTTTTCCTGGACTTTCTGCACTGTAGCCCCAGAGAAATACCTGTATGTTACTTGGCTTTAGCTCAGCCTGGTTCAATTAATTTCTGTCTCCATTATGGATGATTCTGTGTTGCCTCCACATGCCAATAGCAACATTTGTATAAATAAGGGTGGACTGTGGAAATTAGGAAGTGCCTTTACACTCCTTCCTGTTTTCCTCAGTTTTAGGGGAAAAGTAATGGGTTTGACACTGTCTTACTTTCTAACCAGTACATACAGTGAAAAATAAAGTAAATTTCTGCATATCAAAACCATCTTAAATAAACAAGAGAAATTAGAATATTTTGGTTTCAATATTTGCAAAAACAAAGACTAGGAACATTTAACGTGAAAAAATAAAAATAAAAATCCCAGAACTATAATTGTATATGTGTAGAATATAGATGATACAGATGGTGATCAAAAACATAAAGAAAGGCTCAAGGGCAGGACAATGAACTCAGCTCAAAAGTTATAGACTCTACTGGTCCCAAAGATTTATGACTCTGCTTTGTGGAAATGTAATTTTAGTGAGACAGAGCTGAAACAGAGAAATACAAAGGCATAAAGGAAGGAAGGGAGAGAGAGGCTGAAGAAGGAAGAAAACTCAGCTACTTGTTGTCTTTTTTAAATGGTCTTTGATTACATGAAACTTTAAAATTTCATACTCAAGTGTATCTAAATTTACATGTTCTGAGAGTTGATTTACAATAAGGTTTAGACCTTTAAATTGTTATTAGATAAAGATTAAAGTAATCAAAATCATGCACTACTTGTATCAGGCAAACAAGTTCTATTTCTGCTGGATAAATAGTTATTCTGGGTCAGTCTCAGAACCCTTAGTTTTGCATTATTTTGCACATTGTTGGAAAGATGAAGTGATATGGCCGTGTAAAATAGTGAGGTTGAGATATGGCAGTTTGCTGTTTTCAATAAATGCTAGTTGTTATCATAATAATGAGAGTAGGAGTAAGAAAACAACTGGATTGACAGTTTAAGGTAAAAAGACACAAAAGGAAAGTGAACAGTTTCTCTTTTGGTTAAGAGCCAGAAATATCCTTGGTCCTGACAGTATAATTGTCCTTGTCTGGCANAGATGTTATAAGCCACAGTAAGACCCTGTCATATTTAACAGGGGGGAAAATTGTAATTCATGGATTAACATATCCAAACATGTGTCTATGCTAAAGTAACCTACCATAACTATTAGTGCTGCTTAAATACCTATATATCTAATTGCTTGTTCTTCATTAGTAGGATCGAAAGGTTATTCCTGGACAAACTGTCAGCCCATGAAAGGAGACACTGTCTTACTTTCTAACCAGTACATACAGTGAAAAATAAAGTAAATTTCTGCATATCAAAACCATCTTAAATAAACAAGAGAAATTAGAATATTTTGGTTTCAATATTTGCAAAAACAAAGACTAGGAACATTTAACGTGAAAAAAAAAATAAAAATCCCAGAACTATAATTGTATATGTGTAGAATATAGATGATACAGATGGTGATCAAAAACATAAAGAAAGGCTCAAGGGCAGGACAATGAACTCAGCTCAAAAGTTATAGACTCTACTGGTCCCAAAGATTTATGACTCTGCTTTGTGGAAATGTAATTTTAGTGAGACAGAGCTGAAACAGAGAAATACAAAGGCATAAAGGAAGGAAGGGAGAGAGAGGCTGAAGAAGAAGGAAGAAAACTCAGCTACTTGTTGTCTTTTTTAAATGGTCTTTGATTACATGATACTTTAAAATTTCATACTCAAGTGTATCTAAATTTACATGTTCTGAGAGATGATTTACAATAAGGTTTAGACCTTTAAATTGTTATTAGATAAAGATTAAAGTAATCAAAATCATGCACTACTTGTATCAGGCAAACAAGTTCTATTTCTGCTGGATAAATAGTTATTCTGGGTCAGTCTCAGAACCCTTAGTTTTGCATTATTTTGCACATTGTTGGAAAGATGAAGTGATATGGCCGTGTAAAATAGTGAGGTTGAGATATGGCAGTTTGTTGTTTTCAATAAATGCTAGTTGTTATCATAATAATGAGAGTAGGAGTAAGAAAACAACTGGATTGACAGTTTAAGGTAAAAAGACACAAAAGGAAAGTGAACAGTTTCTCTTTTGGTTAAGAGCCAGAAATATCCTTGGTCCTGACAGTATAATTGTCCTTGTCTGGCATGCCTAAAGTACCTGAGACAGATCTGTCTTTGGTTCTGCCATGGACAGAGCTGGGGATTACAGAAAGGAGTCTGCTTTCCCCCTTATAACTCTAAATTAAAGAACCTGCAAACTACTCCGAGTAACCTGGACACATGGGAAGGGAACTGGGCAAACCAAATCATCCCATCTGTCTCCATCTGTTAAAGCCTTGTTAGGTCCAGGTGTGTGAAGTTCAATGGTATCTCCATCTCATGGACATTTTCTGCTACAACAGACCTCTGTGTTCTTTCTCCTAAGCTCCCTATAATAAAATATTTCTTTGGAAAACTCAACCTTTGTGGTCTATAAATTTCATTATTTCAATTCCCAAGGCAATAACCCATAAGACTGAGTTGGCACTGTTGGGTATTGAGTTTTGGGGACCCTAGCTTCTCAAGCACAACAGAGAAGATAAAGGCTACTTTGTTTCCAAAAACACCCTGATATCAATAACATTAGTGTAAAATATTGTCATGGATAAGATTGACTATCTCTGGCCCAAAGCCAAAATGAGCATTTCATAAGAAATGACAAAAAATACACATAGAAAGTTTTATATCCAATCTAATTAAGAGGGATTTGAACACCAAACAAATATAATGTTAGTCATTACACAAAAATATCATTGTTAATAATAAAGAATAAGATTACATACCCAGTAATAGTGTCTCAAAGGCATTTCATGCTAAAGGAAGATGTAAGGTGCTCTGTTATATCTCTCCACTTTATTCCCCTGAGACAGAGTCTCTCCCTGAACCTGGAGCTAGGCTATCTCTGTAAATAATCATGGTGAAAAGGAAAACAAACAAATATCTTCACATAATTTATGTATGTTTTGCACTTTTTTGCCATGTCATATGTGTAGCATGAGGACATTCTGAAGGAGCTGATTACTCCCTTCAACCATGGGGGTTCCAGGGATCAAACTAAGATCTTCAGGCTTGGTTGCAGTATACCTACCTACTGAGTCATTTCATTGGCCCTTTGTATAATTTTTTTTTCCAGTCTTTTCGAGACAGGGTCTCCCTGTAGCCCCAGCTGTCCTGGAACTCACTCTGTAGACCAGGCTGGCCTTGAACTCACAAAGATCCTCCTGCCTCTGCCTCCCAAGTGCTAGGATTAAAGGCGTGCGCCACCACACCCAGCTCCTTTGTATAATTTTCAAAGAAATAAACTACAACAGTATACATGTGACATGCAGGTCACTATGAAAATTAATAATATGGCTATTTATATGCTCCCAGAAGGTAAATAATGTGAAATAAGACGTAATACTCATTTCGCAAAAGCATCTGTATGTCTGATGAAGACTATAGTTCCTTTGAAGTTTTTAAAAATTATAATCTATCTCAGTTTTGATACTTTGGATCATTTCACATATACATGTAAATTATTAATGACATGGTTTTACTCTGATAGATAAAAATCTCACCTTGGGGCCTGGAGAAATGGCCTAGCGGTTAAGAGCGCTGACTGCTCTTGCAGAGGACCCGGGTTCGATCCCCAGCACCCACATGGCAGCTGTGAACCATCTTTAACTCAAGTTCCAGAGGAATCCGATGCCCTCTTCTGACCTCCGTGACACTGCATGACATGGGTGCACAAACCTACATGCAGACAGTACATTAATACACATACAAAAAAATTTTTTTAATTAAAAAAAAATCCCACCTTGGCATGAGTGACTTTCTTCATGGACACCTGCTCTTTGGGCAGCGCCTGTGTGGTGTGCAGCAGCGATTTGCCCATGGTTCACATTTTTATTTTTTATTTGTTGAGGCATTTACAATTAAAAATAGTTTGTTTTCTACATTTCTATTTGTAGTTTTGGCAGGGAATTGTACATATTCCCACCAGAAATTATTGATGCCTGAAAAATATACACTTTTCAACATAGGACTATTTGCCATAAGAAGGCTTTTTCTATTTATATTTTAGAAGTAGTTTCTGAGCATCCTTAGTATATTCTTTCCAAAGTATTAACAGATTTTTTTTCCAAATTTTATACATTTTCAGTACCAAATAAACAATTTTTTTTATTTTGGTTATGCTTTTATCTTATTGTATTGAACATGAACCATATTTTACATATTTATTAGTTAATTTCCATGCTCTGAAATGATTCTACCTTTGGGCTATGTTTATATTACACTTATCTTTTGCTCATAGTTTGATGGGAAACATTATCTATATTTTTAGCATTTTTATTGAAGTATAATTTACATATAGTAAAATTCATCCACCTTAATGGATTTTAAATACACAATTATATTTATGATATAATTATGTTCTATATTAAATTTATGGTTATATTACTGTCCTCAAGGAAACTAGTTATTTAGAAGTAGTTTTATGAAAAACAAATGTGAACAAGTTATAACATTTTGGTGACTATTAATTTTCAAGCTATTTGTACTCAGGGCTGAATATTTACTACAATAGTACTGCCTGGAATTTATTGTAATTTTTCTTTAAAATACTACATGAATACTTAAAAGAGAATATAATTTCCAAATTTTAGTTGAATTATTTTATTTTTTTCCATTACACAGGTCTTCCTAATTATCTTGTTCATGACTTCTATATCCTCATTGACCTTGTCCTCCTGAAAGGATCATTTTCCAAGGGAGTAGAAAGAATTAGCAACCAGAAGATGAGAACATGCACAGCAGCAAAATGATGTCCTCTGAACTAGGCATGCCCATTGCCTCAGGAACTCACTGCATAAGACTGGGCCCTCAGCATTTTATGATGGTTGGGGGAGGGGCCTTTAATCTCCACTCTTCTCTGAAACACTATTGGCCATTAATTATGGTTGGAGCATAGCCACTGATTAGTTGCCTTTGTTCTAGTAAATAACTCCCTACATGGGTGCTCCTGGAAGAAACTCTAATTAAACTCAGTGGGTCAAACATAGAAAAAAGACATGAAAGAAGGGGGGCATGTTGAGAAAAAGGGTTCCAGTAGGAGAGGGAAGGAGTTGAGAGAGGAAACGCAGATTGGAAATGACTAAATTTTTAGTATATAAATATATTTAACATATAGTTTATTTTCAGATATCATAATTATGGTACATGTGTGATATAAATATAGATGCATATTTTGGAGCAAATCTAATATTTTTAATTTAATTTTACTAAAGTTGATTTTTCAGATATAAGAAAATTTAAGTAACTAGAAATATTTTTTTAAATTAGTTTTTATTGATGCTTTGTGCATTTCATACATTTTTTCCAATTCAGGTCAGGCTTATTTCCCTTTCCCTCCCCCGCCACCCCCACCCCATCCCAGGTCATGCACCTTGGATCCCCGGCCAACATCCCCCTGGCGAGAACAAGTCCATTACTGAATCAGAGCTCTCTGATTAAATATTTGCCTAAGTGCATAGCCCTAGGACTTTTAGTGTTATATTTGTTCTGAACAGAGAGTAATCCCTTCCACAGTTCCCATGTCTAGTAGTCAATTAAGAAAGCAGTTTTTACCGCGTTTTTATAAGAGATTACCTCTAAAATAATTTGTCTCCAATTACAGTTGGTGAGCGACCTCATCATGTCATATTTCTCCTTGTTCTATGGGTGGGAAGGCAAGGAAGTCCTCATATCAGAACCTTTGTGGCACTAGAAAATATTTTTTTTTATAAAAAATTGCCTGCATGTATGTAAGTTCACTCATTTTGTACAATGCCTTCAGGGGTTAGAAAAGGACAGCAGTTCCCCTGGAGCTGGAGTTCAAGACAGTTTTTAGTCACCATGTATGTGCTGGGAATTAAACCCAGGTCCTCTGTAAGAGAAGCCAGTGCTCCTAAACACTGAGCCATCTCTCCAGCCCTAGACAAATTTTCTTTCGTCAATATTTATCAACTTTATGAATACAGATATTCCCTGAATTACAACAGGGTTTCTTCTCCTAAAGCATAGTATACAAAATATAAAATAAAAATGTATTATTACTTCTAACCTACCAAACAGTTTGTCTTATCAACACAGAAGCCATTGGAATATGGGTTGTTCATTCGTGTTCAATTTTAGATACCTGATGTTCTGCAGTTTTTGTCATCAACCAGCAACATGAGAGAGTATTTAACCATATGTTTTCATGTTGGAGGAAAGAAACACAATTCAAAATTAAAAGCAAAATTTGTAACCAATAACCTATATTATCTGAGACAATGTAAAGTTTAAAACCACATAAAGTCATCTTTAGTCAGGGACATCTGTGTAACTCATGTTACATTAATTATTTATCATATTATTTTGAACTTTAGTAAACAACTGTATGATGTTTAGCTTTGCAACTTTTTACTTTCTGACTTCCAATGTTATTATTGTTTCTTACAAATAGCAAAGTAGTAGGACTAGAGAGATTCTCAGTTGGTAAAGTCTTGCTATTCTCAAATATGAGGTCCTGAATTATTTGAATTTCCAGCACCCATGTAAAAAATATATTATGGGTTGTCATACACCTGTAATTTTAACATTACCAAGGCAGAGATAAGGTGGATCCTCAGAGCTCCTGGCCAACCAGTAAGAACCAAATTGGTGAACTCCAAGGTAAGTGAGAGAACTTGTATCAAAAAGAAAGGTAGAAAAAATGATCAATGGTGAATAGGGAGGGTGGGGGTATGGGAGGGGCGGGAGAGGGACACTGGTGTATATTTGATAATGTATATTTAATTGACACGAGTTCAACAAGTGTCCCAATTTTGCCCAGACCTGTTACAGGTTACATGGTGTTTTAGGACCTAGTAAAAGTAAATATGTCTATATTAAACAACATGGTTTAAAGGTTCTGATAAAAACAGTAATGCACCTGAGTCCAATTGAAATATAAAATTGTTGTTTGTCCACATTGTGTTTATCTTAAAATCTGTAAAACAATAACTTTGGGATTGAACATACAAATGTTCTCCTATAATTTTCTGCTGTACAGTATCATTTGTAGTATTCCTCTTTTACATGTAGGATGATTTAACTTAAAAAATTAAGTTTGCTTCCCAAGCTACCACATAGAGTCACCAAAAACAGCTTGGGTGAATTTGATGAAAATCTGACCATGTTCCACGCCTATAGTTACATAATACAACTGTCTCTGGAGACTCATGGTAAAAAAAAACAAAACCCTAAAATAAAAAGGGGGATACAGACATATATGAAACCTTTTTGTCAAAAACTTTGCAATAAAAATCTTAAAACTAACTACAGAAAAAGATTGTATGTTCCAACAGGTCAAAATGTCACCAACTTAATGGCTGAGAAAGAAAATAATAATCAGCTCTGCGTTGTGTAGGATGTACCAGGAGTGCCAGAAGAAAGTTTGGCCCATCTGAACATTGAAAGGAAAAAGCCCAGACTGCTATAGACATCAAACTCTCTGTGGATCCTACTGTAAAAACTAGTTTATAATGAGTCCTAACGAAACATACCTTCTAGATGCCTCAAAGTTTAATATGAGAGACTTTCTTACCTCCCCTCCATAGAACAAGGAGAAATAGATGATAATGAGGTTGTTCTCTAACTGTAAATTGGAGCCAACTGCTATAAGAGGGTAATCTCTTATAAAACAGTAAAACTGCTCTCTTGTAATTGACTATAGACATAGGAATTGTGAAAAGGATTACCTCTATTCAGAACCAAAATAATACTGAAAGTCTCCTTAAGTTATGCACTTAAACAAAATATATTAATACAGGAGAGGTCTGATATCGCAGTGGATAATTCTCTAAACATGTTGGCTAGGGAATCCAAGCCCCCTCCCCCAAATAAAGATAAAGGCTTCGCTGTAACTGGGATACCTGCAAGAAAGAAGTTGGTAAGTCCCTGCTGTTGAAGACATGATGTAAGCATGGGAAAGATGTATTGAGACTGTACTTCCAAGTGTACAGTTGGTCTCTGGAATACCAAGAGTGTTACAAAGGTCACTAAACCAATAAAGCAATATAGGTTTCCTTGAGTTGAGCAAGATCCTCCATCAGCATCAGCTACACCTCACCACCTCCTGGAATACTGTGCAGCAGTAGGCACATCAATGTCTGTATATCTCTAAATCTATGGGCTATTAGCCTCTCTCCTTGGAGAATAACCCACACTGATGTCACAAGCTTCCATCCTCTAGTGGCTAGGAGATATTATAAGCCATAATAAACCCTTTCATATTTAACAGAAAAGCATATACATGGAATAACCATCAGCAAACATCTGTGTCTATACCAAAGTAACCTACCATACAATTAGTACTGTTTAAAATACCTATATATCTAATTGCTGTGGCTTCATTGAGTAGGATGAAAGATTATTCCTGGACAAACGTCAGCTCAGAAAGGAAACAGCCAGAATTGGCCAGAGTCCAAAACAACAGCTCCAGAGAAAGTAGACGTTTTGCTTCTCGTCCCACCTGTGCCCCTTTTTCTAAGCCAGGGAACAATCTGCAGAAGAGGGGCGTGGTAGAATGTAAGGGCTGATTTGGGTGAATGGTGAAACTCACAGCAATATAGTCTGGACACTTATTTGATCAACGTAGAATTGAACATACAAGCCCCCCCAGCTGGATGGTGGACCCTTGGGCTGTGTGGTTTTGGCATAGCTGCTTGCAAATTGGTTTACATGAAGGATGCTTGTACTCTAAAATATCACTTATGTTTAAAAAATGAAAAAATAAGAAGTAATAAAAAAAGAAAAAGATCAAGAAAGACACACAGTGTGGTCCTCACATGTATGTGCACATTCACGTGAACCCAAGTCACATGAAGACTATTGGTCTCTACATGGACTCAGTAGACACACAAAACACTACAGACACACAAGGATGTACACCACACACACTTGCATACTCACACAAAGAGGTACATTTTGAATTTTGTGCTCTTTGATAAATTTTCTTCAGTAGAAATTTTTATGCATTTATTTAAGCATTTTCTTGATCACATATTATGATTAATATTTTGTTTTTGGTCTTTTCGAGACAGGGTCTCCCTATAACCCCCGCTGTGCTGGAATTACTCGGTAGACCAGGCTGGCCTTGAACTCACAAAGATCCGCCTGCCTCTGCCTCCCAAGTGCTAGGATTAAAGGCGTGCAACCACTACACCCAGTTTGTAGAATTAATATTTTAATAAGCTTATTTTTAATGTATCTTTTCATATTTCATACAATAAATTTTAATCATATTTAGATCCCTTCCCCAATCTGCAGCCTCCATAGCACCACCCACACCAGATTTCCTACATTCTGTCCTATATGTTAAAGCCCACCAAAGGAACGAGTTTAAGGTTGGACCAATTTTTATTGACCAATAATACACACGGAATATGGAATACTGGATCCAAAAGGAACTGGGAAGCAAATGGAAGGAAGGAGCCTAAGAGAGAGAAGCAATAGGAAACATGAAGAAATGGGTAAAATATGGTGTTATTTAAATGCTAATGGAACAAGGAAGGTTATACAGGGAACCACAAGGGTAAAAGAGAAGAAGAAGCTCTAGAAAGGGGTGGACCATAGGAGACAGTATTATCAAGGGTGAAATGCAAGAAATGGGAGCACTTTAACTAGGGAAGGTGCTGGAGGAGGGAGGGAGGGAGGGGGGAGGGAGAAGTGTCCAATTTTGCCCAGACTCGTTCTACAAGTTACATGGTGCTTTATGACCTAGTAAAAGTAAATTTGTTATATTAAACACCATTGGTTTAAAGGTTCTGATAAAAACAGTAATGCACCTGAGTCAATTGGAAATATAAATTGTTGTTGTCCACATTTGTTTTACTTAAAATCTTATAACAATACTTTGGGATTGATAACATACAAATGTTCTCTATAATTTTCTTGCTGTACGTATCATTTTGTAGTATTCTCTTTTACATGTAGGATGATTTAACTTAAAAAAAGTTAAAGTTTGCTCCAAGCTAACCACATAGAGTCACCAAAAACAGCTTGGGTGAATTTGGTGAAATCATGTCACAATGTCAAAAATTTGGACATGCCTGGATTTTTTTTATTTTTTAAAAATTCTGCCATAACTGTCTGCATCTTTCTCTCAGTTTTTTTTTTGGTTTCATTTTAGACGATAAGTGATAATCCATGAGTACAAGCATCCTTCATGCAAAACCCTCTGCGGCTGTTGTGCCCAAACACCTACACCCCACATCCAGTGGGGGTGACAGGTTTGTTTGTTCAATCACGTTGATCAAATGACAGTGTCCCACACATTGCTGTAGTTTCACCATTCACACCACCCCAAATCGCAGCCTTACTTTTAATCTACCATTCCTAACTAACTACCACGGTCCCCTCTTCCCGCAGGTTGTTAACCCTAGACTTAGAAAAGGGGCACAGGTGGATGAGAGATGTAAACAGTCCACTCTCTCTGGGCTGTTGACTTGGACTCTGGTCAATTCTGGCTGTTTCCTTTATAGCGGCTTGGAACGGTTGTCCAGGAAAATAACCGTTTGCGACTCCTACTAATGAAGAACAACATTAGAATATAGCTGTATTTAAGAGCAGGTCAATCCGGAATATGCAGTAGTTGATGGACAAGGTGTATCTTTAGCATAGACACATGTTTGTTAGTATGTGTAACTCCATGAATTACAATTTTCTTTTTTTCCCTGTTAAATATATGACAGGGTCTTTCGTGGTTATAAAGTCTCGCTAACACTTAGAGGGATGTAAGTGGGTGGTGAATCACACGCCATGGGTTATTTCGTCCTAAATGGGAGAGCCAATAGCCCAATTCAGATTTGGGATATACAGGCTACTGCTGCCCTTCTGCACAGTCTTTCCAGGCAGGTGAGGTGTAGTGGCTGCTGCCGGTGAGTCTTGCTTGGCTCAGGGAGCCCCATATTTGCTTTATTGGGTTTTAAAGATGACCCACAATGCTGGCTTTGGTAATCACTGGCTCCTGGCATATCCGAGGCCATCGTAGGATGTACACTTGCATGTGTGGTCTCATACAACCACCATGCGTATGCACATAGGTACTTACGGCGCGGGGGGTCCTTATAGTGATAACTCGTCCTTGGTATCCAGACTAGGGGCATAGGAGCCCTTCCTTGTGCCGATTGGATCCGGCCAGGCGAGCATTAGAAAGTGCAATAGCCACCTTTTTTGGCCTAATCCCGGCCAACATCCACCTGGAGAAAATCAATTGCTGATCATCAGACTCTCTGTATTAATATATTTTGCCTGAGTGCATAGCCCTAGGACTTTAGTGTTATATTTGTTTGAACAGAGAGTAATCCCTTCCACAGTTCCCATGTCTAGTAGTCAATTAAGAAAGCAGTTTTTACCGCGTTTTTAAGAGAGTATACCTCTTAATATATTGTCTCCAATTAACAGTTGGTGAGCGACCTCATCATTGTCATATTTCTCCTTGTTCTATGTGTGGGAAGGCAAGGAAGTCTTCATATCAGACCTTTGTGGCACCTAGAAATATTTTTTTTTATTAGGTATGTGTATATTGCCTGCATGTATGTAAGTTCACTCAGTTTGTACAATGCCTTCAGGGGTTAGAAAAGGACAGCAGTTCCCTGGAGCTGGAGTTCAAGACATTTGTTAGTCACCATGTATTGCTGGGGAAATTAACCCAGGTCCTCTGTAAGAGAAGCCATTGCTCCTAAAAACGGAGCATCCTCTTCCAGCCAGACAAATTTTCTTTCGTCAATATTTATCAACTTTATGAATACAGATATTCCCTGAATTACAACAGGGTTTCTTCTCCTAAAGCAGTAATACAAATATAAAATAAAAATGTATTATTACTTCTAACCTACCAAACAGTTTGTCTTATCAACACAGAAGCCATTGGAATATGGGTTGTTCATTCGTGTTACATTTTAGATACCTGGATTCTGCAGTTTGCTGTCATCAACCAGCAACATGAGAGAGTATTTAACCATATGTTTTCATGTTGGAGGAAAGAAATCACAATTCAAAATTAAAAGCAAAATTTGTACCAAATACCTATATATCTATTAGCAATGTAAAGGTAAAAACACATAAAGTCATCTTTAGTCAGGGACATCTGTGTAACTCAGGTTACATTAATTATATACATATTATTTTGAACTTTAGTAAACAACTGTATGATGTTTAGCTTTGCAACTTTTTACTTTCTGACTTCCAATGTTATTATTGTTTCTTACAAATAGCAAAGTAGTAGGAGCTAGAGAGATTTCTCAGTTTGTAAAGTCCTTGCTATTCCAAATATGAGGTCCTGAATTATTTGAATTTCCAGCACCCATGTAAAAAATATGATGTGGTGTCATGCACCTGTAATTTTAACATTACCAAGGCAGAGATAAGGTGGATCCTCAGAGCTCCCTGGCCAACCAGTATAGCCAAATTGGGATGAACTCCAAGGTAAGTGAGAGAACTTGTATCAAAAAGAAAGGTAGAAAAAATGATCAATGGTGAAAGGGAGGGGGGGGAGGGTGGGAGGGGCGGGAGAGGGACACTGGTGTATATTTGATAATGTATATTTAAATTGACACGAGTTCAACAAGTGTCCAATTTGCCCAGACCTGTCTACAGTTTACATGGTGTTTAGGACTCAGTAAAAGTAAATATGTCTATATTAAACAACATTGGTTTAAAGGTTCTGATAAAAACAGTAATGCAGAGTCCAATTGGAAATATAAATTGTTGTTTGTCCACATTGTTTTTTTTAAAATCTGTATAACAATAACTTGGGATTGAACATACAAATGTTCTCATATAATTTTCTTGCTGTACAGTATCATTTTGTAGTATTCCTCTTTTACATGTGGGATGATTTAACTTAAAAAATTAAGTTTGCTTCCCAAGCTTACCACATAGAGTCACCAAAAACAGCTTGGGTGAATTTGAAAAAATCTGCACCTTGTTTCCAGCCTATAGTTACATGTGATACAACTGCCCTTTTTGAGACTCATGGGTCGAAAAACAAAACCCTAAAATAAAAAGGGGGATACAGACATATATGAAACCTTTTTGTCAAAAACTTTGCAATAAAAATCTTAAAACTAACTACAGAAAAAGATCTGTATGTTCCAACAGGTCAAAATGTCACCAACTTAATGGCTGAGAAAGAAAATATACAGCTCTGCGTTGTGTAGGATGTACCAGGAATGTGCCAGAAGAAAGGTTGGCCCTCTGAACATTGAAAGGAAGAAAAGCCTCAGACTGCTATAGACATCAAACTCTCGTGGATCCTACTTGTAAAAACAGTTAAATGAGTCCTAACGAAACAACTTCTAGATGCCTCAAAGTTTTAATATGAGAGACTTTCTTACCTCCCCTCCATAGAACAAGGAGAAATAGAGGATATGAGGTTGTTCGCTAACTGTAAATTGAAGCCAATTGTTATAGAAGGTAATCTCTTATAAAACAGTAAAACTGCCTCTGTAATTGACTAGGACATAGGAATATGTGAAAGGATTACTCTATTCAGAACCAAAATATACTAAAGGTCCTCATTAAGCATGCACTTAAACAAAAATAATTAATACAGGAGATCTGAATCAGCAGTGGATTATTCTCCTAAGACATGTTGGCTAGGGGATCCAAGCCCCCTCCCCCAAATAAGATAAAGGCTTCGCTGTAACTGGGATACCTGCAAGAGAGAGTTGGTAAGTCCCTGTTGTTGAAGACATGATGTAAGCATGGGAAAGATGTATTGAGACGTACTTCCAAGTGTACAGTTGGTCTGTGAATACCAGAGAGTGTTACAAAGGTCACTAAACCAATAAAGCAATATAGGTTTCCTTGAGTTGAGCAAGACTCCTCCATCAGCATCAGCTACACTCACACCCCTGGAAACTGTGCAGCAGTGGCAGCCATATGTCTGTATATCCTAAATCTAATGGGCTATTAGCTCCTCCTTGGAGGAATAACCCACAGCTGATGTCACAAGCTCCATCCTCTAGTGGTTAGGAGATATTATAAGCCATAATAAACCCTTTCATATTTAACAGAAAAAGTTATACATGGATTAACATCAGCCAAACATCTGTGTCTATACCAAATTAACCTACCCATAAATTAGTACTGTTTTAAATACCTATATATCTAACTTGCTTGTGCTTCATAGTAGGATTGAAAGATTATTCCTGGACAACTCGTCAGCTCAGAAAGGAAACAGCCAGAATTGGCCAAGTCCAAAACAAAGCTCCAGAGAAAGTAGACTGTTTTGCTTCTCGTCCCACCTGTGCCCTTTTTCTAAGCCTAGGGAACAATCGGCAGAAGAGGGGGCGTGGTAGAATTTAATTATTGGGGTGAATGGTGAAATAACAGCAATATAGTCTGGACACTTATTTGATCAACTTGAATTGAAATACAAGCCCCCCAGCTGGATGGTGGGGACCCTTGGGCTGTGGTGGTTTTGGCATAGCTGCTTGCAAATTGGTTTTACATGAAGGATGCTTGTATCATAAATTATCACTTATTGTTAAAAAATGAAAAAAAATGAAGTAATAAAAAAAGAAAAATGATCAAGAAAGACACACAGTGTGGTCCTCACATGTATGTGCACATTCACTGACCCAAGTCACATGAAGACTATTGGTCTCTAATGGACTCAGTAGACACACAAAACACTACAGACACACAAGGATGTACACACACACACTTGCATACTCACACAAAGAGGTACATTTTGAATTTTGTGCTCTTTGATAAATTTTCTTCAGTAGAAATTTTATTGCATTTATATTACTGCATTTCTTGTCATATTTAGATTAATATTTTTTTTTGGTCTTTTCGAGACAGGGTCTCCCTATAACCCCCGCTGTTCTGGAACTTACTCTGTAGACCAGGCTGGCCTTGAACTCACAAAGATCCGCCTGCCTCTGCCTCCCAAGTGCTAGGATTAAAGGCGTGCACCACTACACCCAGTTTAGATTAATATTTTAATAAGCTTATTTTTAATGTATCTTTTCCATATTTCATACAATAAATTTTAATCACTATTTAGACCTTCCCAATCTGCAGCCTCATAGCACCCCACCACAGAATTTCCTACATTCTGTCCTATATGTTAAAGCCCACCAAAGGAACGAGTTTAAGGTTGGACCAATTTTTATTGACCAATAATACACACGGAATATGGAATACTGGATCCAAAAGGAACTGGGAAGCAAATGGAAGGAAGGAGCCTAAGAGAGAGAAGCAATAGGAAACATGAAGAAATGGGTAAAAATATGGTGTTATTTAAATGCTAATGGAACAAGGAAGGTTATACAGGGAACCACAAGGGTAAAAGAGAAGAAGAAGCTCTAGAAAGGGGTGGACAATAGGAGACAGTATTATCAGGGTGAAATGCAGACAATGGGAGCACTTTAACTAGGGAAGGTGCTGGAAGGGAGGGAGGGAGGGGGGAGAGAGGAGAGCAGACGAGAGCGACTGAGGTAGCTACGAGCGCGAGAGGAGAGCGAATTCTTGCTCGCGCAACCCAGAATTAACATGTTAGTTCAAAAACCTACTGAAAATTTGTATATACACTATTTCTACATATGTCCACTGGTATAGCTGAAAGATATATAAGAAACAACATCAGACAGGAGAAACTTCTCTTAATTGCCAGGGTAGTGGAAGAGACTTGCAAAATTAAACAGATTGTGGACACAGCCCTTGAATGTCTTCTATAACCTAAAGATAAGACCTTTCTGAAGAGAGGATCTATTTCAGAGATAGGACATGGACTAATGGACTGGAACTATTTGGAACCTACCTCCCTGAAGAAAACTCTCAAGTTTGGGAGGATACTATTTAAGCTGCTAGGGAGAACATCAATTGATGGCCCAACCCCACCCAGGTTTAAGCCCTAATAACCACAATGGCCAGCACAACAAACTACAACCAGGCACTACTGTACTTTTATCTTGGGGGTAATTAACAGCTAACCTAATGGTACTTAAAGTCCAACAAAGGAGGGAACTCATGTGGTAGCATTAAAAACATAGCCAAGGGGCTGAGAGATGGCCTAGCGGTTAAGAGTGCCGACCGCTCTTACAGAGGACCGGGTTCGATCACCAGCACCACATGGCAGCCGAGAACCGGCTGAAACTCCAATAGCCAGGCGAACTCCAATTCCAGGGGAATCTGACACCCTCTTCTAAACCTCCGCGTCATTGCAAACGACACGGGTGCACAAACTACATGCAGACAGTAATTGAGACACAACAAGAATAAATAAAATTAAAAAAAAAAAACATAGCAAACCAATACAAATGACTGAGAAGGTCATAGATCTTAGGATATTCCTAATATCAAACATAATGTCTTAGTATATGTTAAATATGTTATATTTCAGAAATATGCAGTCAACACATCTCATAAAAACCATTTCTTTGCAACAGAGACTATTAAAGAGATTCACAACTGATCACTGAGAGAGAATAAGTGTGTGAAATGCTCACTCTAAGTGACAAACTATAATGATATCTACGGTCAAGAAGTAGTGGAACAGGAGTAGAGACGCTATAATACATCTCTCGATCTGCATAAATCAAGCTCCCTCATTCAACAGAAGGGAAAGAACACAAAAGACCAACAATGGCCAAAGCATAGAGAATAAATCTGAAGAGTGAAGGTACTTGAGAGGACTGCTATATTATCCACTATACATAGGCTCAAACACTTGGAAGTTAGGAGAATGATAGATTTAAGCCAGGGGGAGGTGTGCTGACCATATGAACAGAATCTACTGGCTCCTGGGAGCTTGATCATATAAACCCACAGCAATACTATCAGCATGTACAACTCTTGTGTAAACTCAAACAGTCAAAAACTCTGCACAGAAATGGGGAAAAGGGCAACAGGTCCCAAATCATAGCTAAAGAACTCTTAGCAGATGATTACTCTTGGGTGAGGGAGAACTGATCTTTTTAAAGGATTAACTGAGGGACATCTGGACACTAATTTGACTCAATAAGCCTCACATAAATGAATAGCATGTGAAACATGCTAAGGGCTTTATGGAGGATGAGGATAGGAGAGGAAGTGTAAAAGATGATTAAGGCACCACTTCAGCAGCACGTATACTTAAATTGGAACGATACAGAGACGGTTAGCATGGCCCCTGTGCAAGGATGACATGCAAATTCATGAAGTGTTTATACATTTTTTTAAAAAAAGGAGGATTTAAGAAAGGTTATTCTAGAAATACATGAACAGGGCCTGGAGAGAATGGCTAGCGTTTAAGAGCACTGACTGCTCTTGCAGAGGACCGGGTTTGATCCCCAGCAACCACATTGGGGCTGAGAACCGCTGTAAACTCTAATTCCAGGAGAACTCCAGTTCCAGGGGAATCTGAGCTCTCTTCTGAACCTCCCGCGGCATTGCACGACATGGGTGCACGAACCTACATGCAACAGTACCTTCATACACATGACAAAAAGAAATTTAAAAAATTAATAAAAGAAATACATGATCTTCATAAGAAACTTTTAAAAAGAAATATGTCATCCAAGTGTCAATCAAAACATTGCCTTACTATTACTAGTCAGAAGAGTTGCACAGTGAACAATGAATAGGTTATTGCTTTTAGTGGTCCTCAGGGCACCAAAATTACCTAGCAGACTCTTAATTTATAACCCAACTCAATAATAATTTATAATGTAATATGTCACACTACAAATATCATCAGATTATTTAAATATGGTCTTCTCAAGTCTTAACATGCCTGAAAACGTCCATGGAAATACTTACGAGGTTGTCGTGGTGTGTGTGTGTGTGTGTGTGTGTGTGTGCTGTAACATAATGAGTTTTAAAAACATTAAAACAGGTACTTGGTACTAAGCATCCACAGTGAGGATACCATTCATCATTAAAAGGAGGAATGGTATCAGGCTGGAGAGATGGCCTAGCGGTTAAGAGTCACCCGACCGCTCTCGAGGTACCCAGGTTTCGATCCCCAGACACCCACATGGCAAGCTGAGAACCGTCTGTTAAACTCCAATTCCAGGAGAAACTCCAGTTCCTGGGGAATCCGACACCCTCTTCTTGACTCCGTGGACATTGCACGACACGGGTGCACAAAACTTGCAATGCAGACAGTACATTCATACACATACCGAAAAAATAAAAATTAAAAAATTAAAAAATTAATAAAAAAAAATAAAAAGTAATGGTATCCTTGCTGGGCTGGTGGCACATGTCTTTAATCCCATCACATCGGGAGGCAGAAGCCAGGTGGATCATCTGGGCCACGTTACAGAGTAAGCTCCAGGTCAGCTGGGACTATAGGGTAGACGGCTCACACAAAAAAAAACAAAAAAAAAACAAAATTGTATCCTCATTTGATGGTATACAACCAAGTTCTAGTTGTAAGCATCAAACTGAGTAACAATGTTAATGTCTCTTTAGAGCTGAAAGCAACTGTGCTCTTATAAGGTAATCCCTTAACTGGATGCTAGAATTAACTATCATTGTATTTAGATTTTGTTAATTTTTGGATATATGCATGGAGGCGATATTGCCATATTTTAAGAGTAAATATAAAATTAAAAGGAAAAAATGCTGAACCCCAAATATGATTGGAAAAAACATACCAGTTTATTTCAGATGACAGTAATGATAATATAGGGTGTATTATAATATATATATATATATATATATAGTATATATATATATATAGTATTATAATATATATATGTTGAAGCTCATTTGTACAATTGGATGAACAACAACAAAAGAATCAGGACAGGAATCTACTGAAACAGAAAGTTCTCCCCAAAAACACTAATCCTCTGCAGAAAACTGTTAAAAAATTCAAGGAAAAAACAAGACATATATGCAGGACAAGATGCAGTAAAATATAGGTGGGTGAGGCGAGCAATGGAAAGGGAAGACTCTAAATAGAGTGAGAAAGGTGTATGAAATGCAGAAAAACTTCAATAAAAATCAAAATATAATTAACAGGCAGTCAACGACTTACCAGACAACACAAACTTAACACTAAAACCCCCCATGCCAGGCCAGGACTTTACTTTGAAGTTGTTAGCTATGGACAGTACCATGGACCCTTCAAACCAATTTCTTCTCCGTTCTGCCTTTGTTATCCTCCAGAACCTGATATAGTTGTAGTAAACACACTTTATGAAGAAGACACTTTATATCTGAGTCAGAGAACAAATGAAGGAAAATCAGACGGTACAGACGTGAAGCTTATTTCTACTGGTTAGTTTCAGAGTACTTTAAGGAGCTATGTATTGTTGATGCCACAGAAAGTTAATTGTCCAGCCTATCCAGCTTTGAACTCTGCAAACTAAAATAACGGCTGGCCTGTCAAGACATTCCCATGGGTGCAACCATAGCATGGATACTATTGGAGCCACCAACCATACTCTCCTTGGTTTATGACTGCTTCACAAGATGGAGCCTATAACTGGCAATGTTATCAGTGTCAAGAACCTATGGCTAGATGTGTCAGAGGTTATAGGGGAGGACCTATTACTTTTACTCTGATAAACAGACATAATATGTTACTGATTTTTTTTTTTTTAAAAATGTATTCTTGTATGTGTATAATGTCCTGTCCGAATGTCGGATTGTTGGCACCAAAATGTCCGTGCAATGGCCAGAGTCAGAAGAGGGTGTTGGATTCTCCTGGAAACTGAAGTTAAAGACAGCTGTATGACGCATCATGTGGGCTGGAACTCGAACCAGTTCCTCTCAAAGCAATGGGCCTCTTAACCCACTAGGTCTATTCCTCTAGGCCCCATTATTTTATTGATTTTTTTAAATGACTTACTACCATATCCATAGATTAATGTATCTCACAGCTATCACCAGAGAAGCTATTTCTGCAGCAGATGGCAATTAATACAGAGGATCAGTATTCAGAGGACTAAGAGACTGGAGTGGTCTGCAATAGATAGAACACATATTTCATGCCCTCTCCTCCCAGGGTTCAGAGATCATTTGAGGAACAAAGGTTTGAAAAGATAGTAAAAAGAGGCAAGGGGTGGTGTAGGATATTAGGAGATGCTGTTGTCTCACATAGCGGTAGTTGCATATCATAATTCCACAGTCTTGTGACACTATCTACAAGAACTGTGCAACCAAGTCTGGACCATAAACCCAAGCGATGGGGAAGTAGGCAAGAAACGCCCCAGCCCTCACTAAGATCTATTGGCCATTGATAGCAGCTAGGGGAGAGCATAGTCTGTTTTCTTTATAACTATGATGCCTCAAAGTTTAACTAGACTTCAATAGATAGATCCACACCCAAGATCATTTTAAGAAATAAACATGAGGAACCCGGGTTTCGATCCCCTAGTACCACATGGCGGCGAGAACGTCCTGACCCATCCAGGTAGAACTCCAGTTCCAGGGGAATCCGACACCCCTCTTCTGACTCCCGCGGCATTGCACGACACGGGTGCACAAACCTGCAGCAGACAGTACATGTCAATACACATAGAAAAAATAAACTAAAATTAAAAAAAAAGAATAACTATGAGGCTTAGTAGTCTTTTAACAAGGGAAAAATAATAGTAGAGAACAAGCAGGGGTGGATACGTAAGTAAGAATGGATATGTGGGATGAGTTTTTATGTAGTCAAAATATATGGTAAAAACTCTCACAGAATAAATAAAATAATATTTTTATTTTTCTTATCGAGCGTAAAGCATTTTTCCTACAGCCCCAGCTTAGCTTAGAACCTCTTATATCCAGGCTGGCCTTGGTCTCACATAGATTGCTTCTGGGCATCTGCCTCCCATAAATGTTCAATTAAAATCAGTGCCTCCATGCATGGCAATAAAATATTTTGAAAATATTAAAATCAGAGAGAGAGAGAGAGAGAGAGAGAGAGAGAGAAAGAGAGAGAGAGAGGAGAGAACGAATTCTTAGCTCCCGCAAAAACCAGAATTAAACATGTTAGTTCAAAAACCTACTGAAAATTTGTATATACACTATTTCTACATATGTCCACTGGTATAGCTGAAAGATATATAAGAAACAACATCAGACAGGAGAAACTTCTCTTTGAATTGTCCAGGGTAGTGGAAGAGACTTGCAAAATTAAACAGATTGTTGACACAGCCCTTGAATGTCTTCTATAACCTAAAGATAAGACCTTTCTGAAGAGAGGATCTATTTCAGAGATAGGACATGGACTAATGGAGCTGGAACTAACTTGGAAACCACCTCCCTGAAGAATAACTCTCATAGTTTTGGAGGATACTATTTAAGCTGCTAAGGGAGAACATCAATTGATGGCCCAACCCCACCCAGGTTTAAGCCCTAATAACCACAATGGCCAGCACAACAAACTACAACCAGGCACTACTGTACTTTTATCTTGGGGGTAATTAACAGCTACCTAATTGTACTTAAAGTCCAACTAAAGGAAGGGAACTCATGTGTAGCATTAAAAACATAGCCAAGGGGCTGGAGAGATGGCCTAGCGGTTAAGAGTGCCGACCGCTCTTACAGAGGACCCGGGTTCGATCACCAGCACCCACATGGCAGCCGAGAACCGTCTGAAACTCCAATTCCAGGCGAACTCCAATTCCAGGGGAATCTGACACCCTCTTCTAACCTCCGCGCCATTGCACGACACGGGTGCACAAACCTGCATGCAGACAGTACATTGATACACATACAGAAATAAATAAAAATTAAAAAAAAAAACATAGCCAAATACAAATGACTGGAGAGGTCATAGATCTTAGAGATATTCCTAATATCAAACATAATGTCTTAGTATATGTTAAATATGTTATATTTACCGAAATTTATGCAAGTCAACAGTCATCTAAAAACCTTCCTTTGCAACAGAGACTATTAAAGAGATTCACAACTGATCACTGAGAGAGAATAAGTGTGTGAAATGCTCACTCTAATTGACAAAACTATAATGATATCTAAGGCTCAAGAAACGTAGTGGAACAGGAGTAGAGACACTATTAATACATCTCTCGATCTGCATAAATCAAGCTCCCTCATTCAACAGAAGGGAAAGAACACAAAAGACCACAAATGGCCAAAGCATAGAGAATAAATCTGTAGAGTGAAGGTACTTGGACAGGACTCCTATATCCAACTTTATCCACCCAGGGCTCAGAAACCATTGCTGAAAAGTTGAGAGAAAGATTGTAAGAGGGGAGGCAGCCCATGACCATATGGGAACAGAATCTTACTGGCTCCTGGGAGCTTGATCATATAAACCCACAGCAATACTATCAGCATGTACAACTCTTGTGTAAACTCAAACAGTCAAAAACTCTGCACAGAAATGGGGAAAAGGGCAACAGGTCCCAAATCATAGCTAAAGAACTCTTAGCAGATGATTACTCTTGGGTGAGGGAGAACTGATCTTTTTTAAAGGATTAACTGAGGGACATCTGGGACACTAATTTGACTCAATAAGCCTCACATAAATGAAATAGCATGTGAAACATGCTAAGGGCTTATGGAGGATGAGGATAGGAGAGGAAGTGTAAAGATGATTAAGGCACTCACTTCAGCAGCACGTATACTTAAATTGGAACGATACAGAGACGGTTAGCATGGCCCCTGTGCAAGGATGACATGCAAATTCATGAAGTGTTCTACATTTTTTTAAAAAAAGGATGATTAAGAAGTTTTCTATGAAATACATGAACAGGGCTGGAGAGATGGCCTAGCGTTTAAGAGCACTGACTGCTCTTGCAGAGGACCGGGGTTTGATCCCCAGCAACCACATGGGGGCTGAGAACCGTCTGTAACTCTAATTCCAGGAGAACTCCAGTTCCAGGGGAATCTGACGCTCTCTTCTGACCTCCGCGGCATTGCACGACATGGGTGCACGAACCTACATGCAGACAGTACATTCATACACATACAAAAATAAATTTAAAAAATTAAATAAAAGAAATACATGATCTTCAATAAGAACTTTTAAAAAGAAATATGTCATCCAAGTGTCAATCAAAACATTGCCTTACTATTACTAGTCAGAAGAGTTGCACAGTGAACAATGAATAGGTTATTGCTTTTAGTGGTCCTCAGGGCACCAAAATTACCTAGCAGACTCTTAATTTATAAACCAATCAATAATAATTTATAATGTAATATGTCACACTACAAATATCATCAGATTATTTAAATATGGTCTTCTCAAGTATTAAAATGCCATGAAAAAGTCATGGAAATACTATAGAGGTGTGTGTGTGTGTGTGTGTGTGTGTGTGTGTGTGTGTGTGTGTAACAAAATGAGTTTAAAAACAGTTAACAGGTACTTGGTACTAGCATCCACAAATGAGGAATACCATTCATCATTAAAAAGGAATGGTATCAGGGCTGGAGAGATGGCCTAGCGGTTAAGAGCACCGACCGCTCTTGAGTGACCCAGGTTCGATCCCCAGCACCCACATGGCAGCTGAGAAACCGTCTGAAACTCCAATTCCAGGGAGAACTCCAGTTCCGGGGAATCCGACACCCTCTTCTGACCTCCGTGGGCATTGCACGACACGGGTGCACAAAACTTGCATGCAGACAGTACATTCAAATACACATACGAAATAAATAAAAAATAAAAATAAAAAATTAATAAAAAAAATAAAAAGTAATGGTATCCTTGCTGGGCGTGGTGGCACATGTCTTTAATCCCAGCACTCGGGAGGCAGAAGCAGGTGGATCTCTGTGGTCTACAGAGTAAGCTCCAGGTCAGCTGGGACTATAGGGAGACCGGTCACCAAAAATACAAAAAAAAAAAAAATTGTATCCTTCATTTGTGGATGCTAGCACCAAGTACCTAGTTGTAACTCAAACTAAACAATGTTAATGTCTCTTTAGCTGAAAGCAACTGTGCTCTTATAATGTGAATCCCTTAACTGATTCTAGAATTAAACTATCATTTATTTTCAGATTTTGTAATTTTGGTATATGCATGGAGGCTATATATGCATATTTTAGAGTAATATAAAATTAAAGGAAAAATGTGAATCCCAATATGATTGGAAAAAACATACAGTTTATTTTCAGATGGACATAATGATATATAGGGTGATTATATATATATATATATATATATATATAGATAATATATATATATATATATATATATATATGTTGAAGTCATGTAAATTGGAGGGAACAACAACAAAAGAATCAGGACAAGGAATCTACTGAAACAGTAAAGTTCTCCCCAAAACAATAATCCTCTGAAAAACTTTAAAAAGATTCAGGAAAAGCAACAAGACATATATGGCAGAATGCATGAATTTAGGTGGGTGAGGGACATGGAAAGGGAAATGACTCTAAATAGAAGTGAGAAATGGTGTATGAAATGCAGAAAACTTCAATAAAAATAAAAATATAGTTAACAGGCAGTCAACGACCTTACCAGACAACACAAACTTAACACTAAAACCCCCAATGCCAGGAAAGGACTTTCACTTCTGAAGTTGTTAGCTATGGAAGTCCCATGGACCCTCAAACAATTTCTTCTCCGTTCTGCTTTGTTATCCTCCAGAACCTGATATAGTTGTAGTAAACACACTTTATGAAGAAGACACTTTATATCTGAGTCAGAGAACAAATAAGGAAAATCAGACTGGTACAGACGTGAAGCTTTATTTCTACTGGTTAGGTTTCAGAGTACTTTAAGGAGCTATGTATTGTTGATGCCACAGAAAGTTAATTGTCCAGCCTATCCAGCTTTGAACTCTGCAAACTAAAATAACGGCTGGCCTGTCAAGACATTCCCATGGGTGCAACCATAGCATGGATACTATTGGAGCCACCAACCATACTCTCCTTGGTTTATGACTGCTTCACAAGATGGAGCCTATAACTGGCAATGTTATCAGTGTCAAGAACCTATGGCTAGATGTGTCAGAGGTTATAGGGGAGGACCTATTACTTTTACTCTGATAAACAGACATAATATTTTACTGATTTTTTTCTTTTTTTAAAAATGTATTCTTGTATGTGTATTAATGTCCTGTCTGCATGTCGGATTGTGCACCCATGTCGTGCAATGCTGCAGAGGTCAGAAGAGGGTGTTGGATTCTCCTGGAACTGAAGTTAAAGACAGCTGTCTGACGCCATGTGGGTGCTGGGGATCTAACCCAAGTCCTCTGCAAGAGCAGTGGGCGCTCTTAACCACTAGGCTATCTCTCTAGCCCCATTATTTTATTGATTTTTTAAATGACTTACTACCATATCCATAGATTAATGTATCTCACAGCTATCACCAGAGAAGCTATTTCATGCAGCAGATGGCAATTAATACAGAGGATCAGTATTCAGAGACTAAGAGACTGGAGTGGTCTGCAATAGATAGAACACATATTTCATGCCCTCTCCTCCCAGGGTTCAGAGATCATTGAGGAACAGAGTGTGAAAAGATAGTAAAAGAGGCAGGGGTGGTGTAGGATATTAGGAGACTGTGTTGTCTCACCATAGGGTAGTTGCATATATAATTCCACAGTGCTTGTGACACTATCTACAAGAACTGTGCAACCAAGTTGGACATAAACCCAAGACGATGGGGAAAGTAGGCAAGAAGCCCCAGCCCTCACTAAGGATCTATTGGCCATTGATAGCAGCTAGGGGAGAGATAGTCTGTTTTCTTTATAACTATGATGCCTCAAAGTTTAACTAGACTTCAATAGATAGATCCACACCCAAGATCATTTTAAGAATAACTATGAGGACCCGGGTTCGATCCCCAGTACCCACATGGCGGCTGAGAACCGTCTGTAACTCCAATTCCAGGAGAACTCCAGTTCCAGGGGAATCCGACACCCTCTTCTGACCCCCGCGGCATTGCACGACACGGGTGCACAAACCTGCATGCAGACAGTACATTCATACACATAGAAAATAAATAAATAAAAATAAAAAAAAGAATAACTATGAGGCTTAGTAGTCTTTTAACAAGGGAAAAATAATAGTAGAGAACAAGCAGGGGTGGATAAGTAAGAAGAGATGGATATGTGGGATGAGTTTTTATGTAGTCAAAATATATGGTAAAAACTTCTCAAAGAATCAAATAAAATTAATATTTTTATTTTGCTCTTATCGAGTAAGCATTTTTCTACAGCCCCAGCTAGCTTAGAACTCTCTATATCAGGCTGGCCTTGATCTCACATATATCTGCTTGCATCTGCCTCCATAATGCTGCAATTAAAATCATGCGCCTCCATGCATGGCCAATAAAATTATTTTGAAAATATACATCAATTAGTTAAATTTGAGAGTAAATTTAAGATATGTTTTCCAAGCAACATTCATAATTCCTTACTTATTTTACAGTTTTCTTGCTTTAGGAAATAGATTTGTTTGAATATTTTTCCACAAATATCCCTTCACCTACACCACATAAAATATATTATTCATCAATTATGAAATATAAACATTTAAACTGATTTCAAAATCTTGGCCTCCAGAACTGTAGACAATCATTTGCTGTATTATACCACCATGTGTGTGGTAACTATTTTAGTAAGGACAAGAAACTGATACAATTTATCATTTCTGGGTGTGTGTACACTTGTTCATGTGGTTGTATGGGGGAATGGGTGTGGAATACAGATTTTAATGTTGGCTGCCTTTCTCATTTCACTCCACTCTAGTTTTTGAGACAGAGTATCAACCAGAAACTCACAGATTCTACTAGTCTGAGGGGCCAGAAAGCATTAGGGACATACCCATCTGTATTAGTCACTTTTCTGTTGCTCTGACAGAACCACCATGACCTAGGGAACTTATAAAAGGAAGAGTTTATTTGAGCTTATGATTGACAGTTCCAGGGAATTAGAGTCCATTGTGGTGGGAGGCATGGTGGCAGGAGCTGGAACAGAAAGCCAAGGTTCACATCTTGTTAAGCTCTCTAAGCCTGCCCCCAGTGATGTACTTCCTCCGACATGGCCACGCCTTGTAAGATCTCCCCAAACAGCACCACCAACTTGGGACAAAATGTCTGAATACTTAAAGCCTATGGGGGACATTCTCATTCAAACTACCAACCCATCTCTGCTTCAGATTAGAGGTATGTATGGTTGCATGACTTATGGATGCCCCAGAGGAAACAGTTTGTAAATACTGTGGATTCAGCTATTTGATTCTTTATTAAGTGAACAAAAACTGAAAACAATGGAAGAAATTGGACTTCATGAAGGAATTTTAGAATGTCAACATAAAATACAGAAAGTCTCTTAATCAAGATGATGAACAGTGTAAGATTAATAATGAATTTATATAGGAAAGTTGGAATATTATTTTTTCCACTTTTGTTTTTTTTTAATTTTTTTTTATTTTTTTATATCCATATGTGTATGAATGTACTGTCTGCATGCAGACAGTACACTTTTGCTTTTTATTTAGTTTAAAAGTATAAAAAACAGGCTGGAGAGATGGCCTAGCGGTTAAGAGCACGACTGCTCTTGCAGAGGACCCGGGTTCGATCCCCAGCACCCACATGGCGGCTGAGAGCCATCTGTTAGTATAAATAATATTGTTTAATATATATGCACATCGCATATAATACTACTATTATAATATATGACAAATTAGAAATAATATAAATGTCAATGGGAGAAACGATTAAGAAAACTATGTCCTACAACTAAGAAGAGATTGGTGGTTTAAGAGCAATTTTTCTGTATGCCATTATAGCTGCACCTAGTAAATACATTATTTGAAAAATTTAACAGAATGAGTATTTATATATCCTTTCTCTTTAAAAATAGTCTATCAGAAGATAAGAGGCTATAAATTTATTATATATATATATATATATGGTGTGTGTTGTGTATACTTATAATGTAATATTCCCTGAAACATATATTTTATAATAAAGAGGACAACAGAGGATGCAGATTTCCAGCTTGCCTGGGAATCACAAACATCCTGCATTGGCCTGGGTGCTATGATTACAGAGAATGCAGCACCCATATCCAACAAAACATTTTGTTTTTTGTACTTTTTTTTTTAATTTTTTTTTTCTTTTTTCTGTATGTGTATCAATGTACTGTCTGCATGCAGGTCTGAGCCACCGTGTCGTGCAATGCCGCGGAGTGAGGTCAAGAAAGATGGCGTCTGGATCCCTGAGGAGCTGGGTTCTTCCTGGGAATTGGAGTTTCAGCTGGGCTCTCAGCCGCCATGTGGGGGCTGGGGATCGACCCGGGTCTTCTGCCCAAGAGCAGTCGATGCTCTAACCGCTTAGGCCATCTCTCCAGCCTGTTTTTTATACTTTTAAACTAAATAAAAAGCAAAAGTGCTCCTGTCTCATGCAGACAGTACATTCATACACATATGGATATATAAAAAAAAAAAAATAAAAAAAAAAACAAAAGTGGGAAAAAATTAATATTCAACGTCCGATATAAAGGCATTATTAATCTTACACTGTTTCATCATCCTTGATTAAGAGACTTTCTGTATTTTTTATGGGACATTCTAAAATCCTTCATGAAAGTCAAGTTCGTTCCATGTGCGTTTTGTCACTTAATAAAGAATACAAATGAGCTGAATCCACAGTATTTACAAACTGTTTCCTCTGGGGCATCCATAAGTCATGCAACCATACATACCCTAATCTGAGAGCAGAGTGGTGGTGTTTGAATGAGAATGTCCCCCCATAGGCTTTAAGTATTCAGACATTTCTTAGTATAAATAATATTGTTTAATATATATGCACATCGCATATAATACTACTATTATAATATATGACAAATTAGAAATAATATAAATGTCAATGGGAGAAACGATTAAGAAAACTATGTCCTACAACTAAGAAGAGATTGGTGGTTTAAGAGCAATTTTTCTGTATGCCATTATAGCTGCACTAGTAAATACATTATTTGAAAAATTTACAGAATGATGTATTTAATATATCCTTTATCTTAAAAATAGTCTATCAGAAGATAAGAGGCTATAAATTTATTATATATATATATATATATGGTGTGTGTTGTGTATACTTATAATGTAATATTCCCTGAAACATATATTTTATAATAAAGAGGACAACAGAGGATGCAGATTTCCAGCTTGCCTGGGAATCACAAACATCCTGCATTGGCCTGGGTGCTATGATTACAGAGAATGCAGCACCCATATCCAACAAAACATTTTGTTTTTTGTACTTTTTTTTTTAATTTTTTTTTTCTTTTTTCTGTATGTGTATCAATGTACTGTCTGCATGCAGGTCTGAGCCACCGTGTCGTGCAATGCCGCGGAGTGAGGTCAAGAAAGATGGCGTCTGGATCCCTGAGGAGCTGGGTTCTTCCTGGGAATTGGAGTTTCAGCTGGGCTCTCAGCCGCCATGTGGGGGCTGGGGATCGACCCGGGTCTTCTGCCCAAGAGCAGTCGATGCTCTAACCGCTTAGGCCATCTCTCCAGCCTGTTTTTTATACTTTTAAACTAAATAAAAAGCAAAAGTGCTCCTGTCTCATGCAGACAGTACATTCATACACATATGGATATAAAAAAAAAAAAAACTAAAAAAAAAACAAAAGTGGAAAAAATTAATATTCAACTTTCCTATATAAATTCATTATTAATCTTACACTGTTCATCATCTTGATTAAGAGACTTTCTGTATTTTATGTTGACATTCTAAATTCCTTCATGCAAGTCCAATTTCTTCCATTGTTTCGTTTTTGTTCACTTAATAAAGAATCAAATAGCTGAATCCACAGTATTTACAAACTGTTTCCTCTGGGGCATCCATAAGTCATGCAACCATACATACCTCTAATCTGAAGCAGAGATGGTTGGTAGTTTGAATGAGAATGTCCCCCCATAGGCTTTAAGTATTCAGACATTTCNTTTTTTGAGTATATATTTCTCCATATCATAATTCTTAGAAATGTAACCACTGAGAGCAAATCCCAATTTAAAAGTTTGTTGAAGTTTCTATCAAATTGTCCTTTGAAGGGAGAGCATTCATTTATAGCTAATCAATAATTTATGAACTCATCATTTTCCACATTAAAAATATTTCTTATTTTTATATGTAGACTGTATTTCCTGCATGAATTTAAGGGTACTCGTGGAAGGCAGTGCCCACAAAAGTCAGAAATTGGCATTAGATCCCTTGGAATTGGAGTTACAGATAGTTGTTAGTCACAATGTGGGAAGTGGGAACTGAACTTGGGTCCTCTGAAAGAGCAGAGTGTATTTGAAACTGCTGAGCCATCTCTCCAGCCCCCATTTTGTATGTCATTTTACTATTGGCAACATTTCCATCCCTTGCATGAAATAAAGTTAACTTGTGGTTATTTAGGCTGTATTTCAGAACTCCTAATAAAGTTGAACAATTTAATATGTAATATAGAAATAAATAAAAATATATTTAAAAATTTTTTTAAGAATTTGGTATAAAAAGTGATTGACATGATGACTACTTGTAATAAGAAGTAATGTGTTGAACCCATTTGAATCCTTGTGTTTGTTTAGGTATTTATCTTCTTTCAATATCTAAATGTTGAAGATAGTTCTAACTCCAAGCAATATAATATCGTGGCCAAGCATATTTGTGGGATATATATGTAATTTATGACCTGAATATTTGAGGGGTAATTCAAGCTGGCATGTTTCAGAACATTCAGGAAAAAGTAAGTACCTTAGAAACATCCCTTTGAATTTCATGAATATTTTAGTGAGGAATAATTTAAATATGTAAGCATTGACAATCTTTCAATGTTCCTTTCTATAAAATCTAAAATACCTAGTAACTAAATCTGAAACAAAATGGGAAGTCAATCATTGACTTTGAATATTTTGTACTCCTTATTCATATATTGCTGTTCAAAATATGAGGGTAATACTTAACATTTGTCAACATGCATTCACAAAAGTAAATCTTAAATTACATTGCACAAAATGGGGGCACTTACACACATGCAGGCATAACTCTTAAACACATAAAATAAATTCCTTTAAAAGCTCTAAATTTTTAAAAATAGAAATAAAATTAAAATATTAATTATTAATTATTGTGTCACCTTTCTACAGAACGACACATGAAATGAGTATCCTTTAGTATTAATTTTATTATTATGGAATTTATTTTTGTGGTGAGCAATATTTATTGTCTTATTTTTACCACAAATAATATACCTTTAATGATATTTTGTTTAAATGTTTTAAAATTTCTAATTTTCTTTTGTATTGAACATTTCATACAGGTACACAATCATTATCTCCCAATTCCTTCCCCAAACTCCTCAAAATCTCCCCCAACATGTCTCCTCTCCCACTCCAGCTTTATATTTTCAATTAATTTTTTATTTAATGCCATTACCTATTTCCTTCCCACTGCACAGGAAGTAATCCCAGTTCAAGCTTCTGTGCATTCATGTGGGACTATCCCTGGTAGTATGGCAAAACTGCCAATGAGAACACTGTTAAAAAAGAAGTGATTTTTCCTTAGAGTTATCAGCTATCAGCTTCCAAACCACCTTACCACATGGCAAGAATTTATTGCTGGGATTACCATTCAGTTTTGGTTGTTGGACATTGAGAAATGAATCTCAAACTGCCTGATAATCAGCCTGATAATCAATCAGCCTGATAATCTTTCTGGGTACCTTTCATACTGTAGAAAGTGCTGGCTTTTGGGGAAGAAAATACAATAATGGTCTTACCCAGCATTAGACCTTGCATGCTACAATACTATCTTACCCAGGTAAGATGTGTCTTGTGGTACAACAGTGGTCAAGCTAAAATTCTTTCTGGGAGTCACAAACCATGTCAGGCCCCATCCTCTCTTGGTCCCTACAACAAACTGAGGTTCATTTTTTTTTTTCAGACTGCCATTTGGAACACCAGTGAGTTTATTGGATTCAGTTACAGAGTGCTGTATAAACTTGCCTTCCACTTGGCAAACTATGCTGGCGATAGATGCCTTCTTCCCAAGCTTGTTTGCACCCACTTGCCTCGGATCATCACAAAAGTCACTCTTGACACTCCACAAGAAAGGACAGTCAAACAGAGTCAGCCATGCCTCCCAATCAACCAGTAGACCTAAGTCCTATGTGGGTGAGGGGAAAAGGCTATATATAAGCAGAGGAAGCCAGAAAGAGGCTATCACTCTTGCCATCTTGTGCTGCTGCCAGGAGGACACAGGGTCCAATGATAGGTAAGACCATTATTGTATTTTCCATCCATGAAAGATAGAGAGTTTCTGGTATGGCCATGGGTGTGGAGCGCCCGCATTTCCATGTAACCCCCCTCCCCGCATTGTTCTCTTAGCAAGCTTAATAAATCAATGGTTCTTGGCAAATCACAACTCGCTTTGTCTTTAAGGACTGAGGGAGGAGGAAGGTGGATGTTACCTGGGCCTCCCAGAAGGAATTTCAGCAACACAAACAATGGGTCAGATTTTACTAACAGGACTACAGATGTTCCCTTCCTCAGGCTGCACTGGAAAGCCTCGCAGACACGGATGTGACCTCCTCACAGCCACACAAAATGGAGAGAGACAACCTCCTTATGGCTTCTTCAGCTTACAGACACTTAGTTCCTCCCCTTCATGAAACTAGGGCTGACTGGATGGTTGGGGTGTGACTCTCCTTTCTTGCTGAATCTAACAGTCAGCACTTTTGTAATCATCCTGGGAAACAGGTGCAACCAAGCTTGGGAAGAAGTCATCTGTCCATAGTTTGCAAGTCAAAAGACAGTCTTATGCAACAAGTGGCATGGTTGTTTGGGGTAACTAAGCATTTTTTTGATAGGGTTTAATGTCTGTTCCCCAGAAGGGAATTTCATGCTTAGTACTGCAACCTTTCTTGTTTGTCCTCACCTTCTCACACTAATATCACAATATAAAATAGAGTACTACATTTAAAATTCCCAAGTCTTTAAAACTTCTATCGCTTAAAACGTTTAATGTTTCTTTAAAAGAATTCAAAGTCTCTCAATTCTCATGTAATATCAATAGAAAGTTTCAGACTTTCTAATTTCAAGAGGTAAGAACTGGGCAAACTTAAGCAAAACTAAAATCTAGGGGTATATATAGGACATCTGAGATTCACTCACAATCTTCTGGGCTACAAAAGGCTTGGGCTGTTCCTCTGCTCTGACTCCGCCATCCACAGCACACAGCCAGCATTTCCATAAGTTCAAGCTGGCTCTACTCCACAGTGCCACTGACCTTAATGGTGATTCCGCAGTCTTCCCAATTTCAATGTGCTGGGTTCTGTTTCTCCTTCAACTGAGAATTCACTTTCACCGCTGACCTCTCCACGCTTGTCATGGTGTCAAGTTTCACATTCTCTACATGACCCTTTCAATTCTGAAGCTTTCACAGTGCCCAAACTGGTACTTACCCCAATTGAGTTTCCCTTTTTACAGGCTTGTGAAATTGCCCAATAAAACCCCCCAGCACCTCATCTTAATCAGTGCAGTTATAGCTGTCCCCATTAGAACCTCCCAGGACAGGGTTTGCTGATGTTCTGTCATTGAAGCATGGGTGGAGAGAGCCATAATATCATCACAGGACGTTCCGAACAGTCACTTTCTCTTGTACTTGATCTTCAGCTATATGTAATTCTTTCCCAACTGTATATGCTCATGGGTGGTATATAAGAGATGGAAGGTGAATTGAGCAATATATATATATATATATATATATATATATATATCTTATATATTCTTTTACCTAAAAGCAACTGTACCATTATAATGTGAATACCTTAATGGGATTTAGAATGAACCTACCACTTTTTTTCAGACTTTGTAATTGTGGTATATTGGGGAGGGTATGTATGCATATGTTAGAGTAATATAAAATTAAAAGGGGGAATGTGAATTCCAAAAATGTTTACCCTCATTCGTAGATGCTAACACCAAATCCCCACTTGAAAGACAAGCTGAACAACATCATTGTTATATTTCTTTTTATCACAAAGCAACTGTGCTGATATAATGTATGTCTTAATGGGCTCTGGAATTGACCTACCACTTATTTTCAGACTCTGTAATTACTGTATACGGGTGGAAGGTATGTATTCATATCTTAGAGTAATATAAATTAAAGGGGAAATGTGAATGATCAAACATATGGTGCAATTAACATACAGTTTATTCTCACAGTCATAATTTTGATACATACGTGATGGTTATATAGGCATACATTGGAGCAATACAAAGGGGACCGAACAACAGCATAAAGACTGGGTCAAAAAACTGACTGATACAGTTAAATTCTGCCCCAAACAACAAGCCACTACAGTGAAAAACTTTGGAAAGACTTAGAGAAAGATGCAAGAAAAGTATGGCAGAAGCATGAACTGGGTTGGGGTAGGAGTAGGTTGCATCATCTTAGGCTCACTCATAATACTGGAATTAGTTCCTCACTCATGGTAATACTCATGTAAGTAACCTGGATAAACTCCCTAAGCTAGACTTTAAGTATTCATTTCTTTGGTCAGCAGTTGTTCTCTTAACTGGGCTGAATTAACATTAGTGCCTGTCCCTCTGGGAAGCATAACATGCCCCCCCCACCAGTGTTTTATTGTTTATACAACTCTAGCCTGTTACTTTCTCTAGGAATGTTGATACAATCACTTCAAAGTCAACCTTCCTACCTTGTTTTTTTAGATTTTTAAAGGATTTAATTTTTTACTTTTGTGTATGTATTCCTGTGTGTCAGGTGAAGAACACACTACTGCACGCATGTGGATGTCAGAGTTGAGATAGTCCGTTCTCTTCAACAATGTCTGTTCTAAGGATTGAACTCAAGTTATTAGTCGTGGATGGGAGTGTTCTTACTGACAGAGACATCTCTGTTCCACCTGTTATTTGGGAAGTGTTATTATCTGTTTATAAAATGTCATTCTTTGTAAATATTCTGTCTTTATTTAATGTTCTTTTAATCTTGTCTCCATCTGCAGTGTTAGGCTTCACCACAATATCTTTAGGTCTGAATTTCACTCTTTTGATATGAAATCTGTTAAGGTTATTCTGAGAACAGCTTTGTTTCACATATTTTGTAGTTTTTCAATTCACATCTCAACAACTATCACCTTTTGCTCAAGTCTTATTTCAGAAAAACATAGGCAGAGATTAGAGATGATCACAGTTTGTGCATTTTTTATAATTTTATTTTTTCTTGTTTATGGAGTGTATTAAATAATTTGAGTTGTTTTTCAAAGGATTTAGCAGGTTCTCTTTCTTGATTGACCTAATCCATCTTATGTTTACCTTAAAAATATGACTCTAATTATAGCTTAAATTTTTATATCCCATTTATAAAATGCAGCACACAAATAGTAAAACACACAAGAAAGGAAAGAAGTAAAACACTCAAAATTCTACATAAAGCAATAGAGATACATAACTATAGTCAATGTTAAAAATTTTAAAAAGACATAGTACCTCAAAAATACCTACTTACATCAAGTCATAACACTTTTATAACTATAAAATTCCTTCTTAGAACTGTCTTTGTTATAATTCACAGATTCTGATAGATGTTACATTTGCCTTGATTCTAGAATTTTTGTAATATCTCAGTTATTTCTTGATTACAGATCATTCAAAATTTTATTGTTATATCCTTCTGTCTGCAAAATTTATGTAGTTTGCCTTGCTATTGATTTCAATTTTAGCTATATGATTTAACAAGATGTGATAAATTTTTTCAAGGAAGCTAGAGAGACGGTTCACTGGATAAGAACAATGGCTGTTCTTTCAAAGGACCCAGATTCAGTTGCAACACCCATATGGAGGGTAACAACTGTCTGTACTCTTTTTTTTTTTTTTTTTTTTATTCTGTATGTGTATCAATGTACTGTCTGCATGCAGGTCTGTGCACCCGTGTCGTGCAATGCCGCGGAGGTCAGAAGAGGGTCTCGGATTCCCCTGGAGCTGGAGTTCTCCTGGAATTGGAATTTCAGACGGCTCTCGGCCGCCATATGGGTGCTGGGGATCGAACCTGGGTCCTCTGAAAGAGCGGTCGGTGCTCTTAACCGCTAGGCCATCTCTCCAGCCCCCTGTACTCTTGTTCTAGGGGGATCTGATACCTTCTTGTGGCTTCTACTAACATTGAACACATGAGGTGTACTTACATTCATGGAGCAAAATACTCAGACATAGCAAAATACTCAGACATAAGATAAAAATACATCAAAATAAAGTATTTCAGTTTTGTATATTTAAAGTGCTATATAGTTCAAAATATAACCTATTTGGGTATAATTTTCATAAGCTATTGAAAATAATACATATTTTCAGTTTTGTATATAATATTTTACAATATTCTGTTAAATCCACTTACTCTAAACTGTAGTTTAACTCTGAAGTTTACTGATTATTTTTTTCTGAAAAACCATGTGTTACTGGGGGTAGGTATTTAAGGCACATACTATTGTTGCATTTGACACCTATCTACCCCCTTATGTACATATTTGTTGTAACTTCATGCACCAGTATTTATATCTTCCTGAGGCATTGTTACTTTTTCTGAAGTATAGTGACCTTCTTTGTCTCTCCTGACTACTTTGTCATATATGTGTATAACTATACTTCTACTGCAGATCCACTTTAAAATAACACTTTCCATTCTTTCACTTTCATTATAAATGTCTTTGTTGATTCTCTTGAGGAAGCAAATAACTGTAACTTGTTTTCAGCTCAATCAACTTGTCAGTATCTTTTAATTAGAGAATCAGATAATTTATATTGAAGGTTATAATTCTAAAGTAGGCACTAATTTTCCATTTTGTTATTCCTCTAATGTTGTATTCTTTTTAATATTTTTTATTTATTTTGTATGTGTATGAATGTACTGTCTGCATGCAGGTTTGTGCACCCATGTTGTGCAATGCCGCAGAGGTCAGAAGAGGGTGTCAGATTCCCCCGGAACTGGAGTTAAAGATGGTTCTCAGCTGCCATGTGGGTGCTGGGGATCGAAACTGGGTCCTCTGCAAGAGCAGTTGGTACTTTTAACCGCTAGGTCATCTCTCCAGCCCCTGTATTCTTTTAAAATTACCGATTGTTTTCCTAGTGTTCTATTAGGATTCATTGCTTTCTAGGCCTGATATCAATGTCGTTATGGGTTACACCCTATGAACCAGAACTTAAGTTTAATTAGAAATTAGGTGGAGACTCCTAATATTTGTACTACTATTGGGAAAAGTAGGCAGAACTTCCAGGCCAGTTGATACTGTAGCTCACAGCTGGGTAAGCTTTATTCTAAATGTTCTCTTCACATAGATTGCCTAGCACCTTACAGCTCTATGAAAGCTAGGCAGTAGAGATGAAGTTTTGAGACTACCATCAGCTTGATTTTTGCTTGTTACATCTACAACTCATATAAGTAGTGTCTTTAGCAATACACCTTTAAAGAAATTCTGGTGGGTAACAAAGAAAAGGGGTAATCATCAATAATATTGAGGGTGGATGGCATCCTCAGCCAACAGTTTCAAGAGAAGGATTCCATTCCTGCCACTGGGCTTTTATTTTGCATACCTACCATGTCTAGAAGTGGTAATGAGCCCCTCCTATAGGTTAAATCCTTTTAATCTCCTCTTGTAATGTATATGCACATTATTTAAGTAGCTTCTAAACTGGTACATTTTCATGTGGCCTTTTCTTTTTTTTTATTTATTTTTTATGTGTATGGATGTACTGTCTGCATGTAGGTTTGTGCACCTGTGTCGTGCAATGCTGCAGAGGTCAGAAGAGGGCATCAGATTCCCCTGGAATCTGGAGTTAAAGACAGTTCTCAGCAGCCATGTGGGTACTGGGAATCGAACCCGGGTCCTCTGTAAGAGCAGTCAGTGCTCTTAACCGCTAGGCCATCTCTCCAGCCCCTCATGTGGCCTTTTCTAAAGGCCTTTAGTGCTAGTTTCTCCAAACAATAGTACCTCCTCTGCCCTACTCTCCCCTTCTCCAACCCATTTACCCCTATCTTGTCTTTTCTTCTTCTTTACCCGTTTGTATTGTTGCTTCACCTCCTCTGCCAGCAAGCCACACCCCACCACCATACCCGTTGCTGTTTATTAGCTTTTGACTGCTCTGGATTTTTAAATTGAAATATGCATAACTAAGATGTCAAAGCTAGCATCCAGCTTTGTGACAGAAAATGTAATGTTTATTTTTGGGTGTCTGGGTTACCTCATTCAGGATGATTTTTCTAGTTACATCCATTTACCTGAGAATTTCATTTTTTTTCCCCAAGTATCACAATGTTTATTGATAGATACAAGTATATAAAATCAGGGCATGAACTTGACATGATAAATTAAGTAGACTTGATTTCAATACTATAATAAGGGAACATTTCAAATTCTCACCATTTGTTTCACACCCACCAAAACCAATTCAAGGGCATTAAAGATCTCTCTAATCTGATCAGTTTTGTGCAAGTAAACCATGTTTCTTTTTAAAAAGACTTGTGCACTTGCCCAGGCTCAAGGATATTGAAATCTAGCACATAAAGCCCATTACTAGAGGTAAAAATACAGGCAATACACTATTATGGCAACAACCATCAATTACAGTCAAGAATGTTCTGTAACAACCAAACAGATAATCTAATATTGCAGCAACTCAAGTATTACTGAGCAAAGTGCATTTCTACAGTATTCAGTGCTGCTATTCAGTTTTCTAACTTAAAACAGCCTATGATAACTGGCAGCAAAGAAGATCCTTGCAATAGACTGCCTCTGCTTGAGAACTTATGATGTAATTATTGCATGCTGCAAATATACTATCTAAACATTAAAGATACTCATGAAATATTTGATGGTTGGGGCTGGAGAGATGGCCTAGCTGTTAAAGCACCGACCGCTCTTGCAGAGGACCCGGGTTCGGTCCCCAGCACCCACATGACGGCCGAGAACCGTCTGAAACTCCAATTCCAGGAGAACCCGACACCCTCTTCTGACCTCCACGGCATTGCACGACACGGATGCACAAACTTGCATGCAGACAGTACATTCATACACATACAAGAAATAAATAAAATTAAAAAAATATTTGATGGTAGAGTATGATTAAGACATTACACTACAAAAAAAAAAACAAAAAAAAAAAAACAAACAAACAACAAACCTTATGCAGAAGGAAACCCTTACTGACATGGTTCTGCTTTAAATATTGTGCCCCCAAATGAAGTTCAGTATGCACGCATTCTGTCTTGATCCCCCTGCAGGCCTCCAAGATACTGCCAAGGTAATCCAACAATGGCAGTCCATATTCTGAGGAGTTGAATTCCCCATTAGCTGCTTAGTTCACAAACTGGTATCTCAGCAGTCCTTGTCCACATTGGCAGGCTAAAAACCAAAAAAAAAAAAAAAAAAAAAAAAAAAAAAAAAAAAAAAAAAAAAAAGCTGTATCTCATGTCTTTGAGGAGTGCCAAAAGCAGTGGCATCCACAGTGCATATGCACCTACCTGTCAGAATTGAAGACAGGCCAAACAACAGTGCTCTCTTTTTTTCTTTTTGTCTTTTTACTAAGATCTCAAGTTTTGTGTCTGCTAATGTTTCTCTGGTCTTATTGATAATTTATTTCTGGTTGTACTTTCCTTCTGGATGCTTAAGGCCAAACAGATAAGCCAGATTAACTAAGGTTTTGTTTTGTTGAGGTCAGTTGAGGATCTGGTCCTCAGGGGTCTCTCCGGCTTTTTTTTGGGGGGGGGGATCTCCTGGCTTCTTTCAGCTCCTCATCCACAAGTTCCATCCACATGAGGACAAAATCAGGTCTTGCTAGACCAGGCTTCCTTTTCTGAAGGATGAGCAGAATTTCCTCTTTATAGACAGGAAACTTAGTGGCTCTCCAAGACCTCCCTGAACAGGAAGAATGGTGGCCCACCTCTGCAGGACTTTTCAAGAGATGCCCCCACATATAATCCCCTAAGACTTGGTTGACCTCTGGGGGCAAGGAACAAAGTTGTCCCCCAGGTCCCTCAGCCAAATTGGTAGGGACTTCAGGTATTGTTGTTAAGCACCCAGAAAGGCTAAGTTGCACCAGCCTGTTACATTGCACGTATATTAGCATTGTATCCTTTGGAAACAAACTATATGTTATTTCCATATCATATTTCTTGATTCACATCTTTCCATTTTAATCCCATATTACTCTAAAAGATGCACACATGTCCTCCATCATATACTAAAAGGTCAAGGTCTGAAAATAAGTGTTAGGTCAGCGTTAGAACTTGTGTAGGGATTCCCAATACAAGACCACAGTTGACTTTAGATCGTGAGGACTATAATATTAATGTTGCTCATTTTGTCTTACACCTAGGTAATTGGTACTAGCATTCACAGATGAGGGATACCATTTGTCTATTCTTTTTCTGGGACTGTGTTACTTCACTTAACATAAAATCCTCTAGTTCCATCCATTTACCTGCAAATTACATGAATTCATTTTTCTTTACTGCAGCATAATACTCCATTGCATAGATGTACCACAGTTTCTATATCCACTCATCAGTTAAGGGGCATTTAGGTTGGTTCCAGCTCTTCATTATTGTAAAGAGAGCTGCAATAAACATGACTGTACATGTGTCTATGCTGTAGGAAGAGTCTGATGGATATATATCCAGAAGCGGTATGGCTGGGTCAGGTGGTAGGCTCGTTTTGAGTCTTTAAAGGGTTCTCCATACTGCTTTCCATAGTGGTGGTACAAGTTTGCATTCCCACCCAGCAGTGGATGAGTGTTCCCCTTTCCCCACAACCTCTCCAGCATTTGGTATCATTGGTTTTCTTGATCCTAGCCAGCCTTATTGGGGTGAGATGATATCTTAAAGTGGTTTTAATTTGCATTTCCTTAATTATTAGAGATGTTGAACACTTTTTAAGATGTTTCTCAGCCATCTCTATTTCCTCTCTTGTTAATTCTATGCTCAGCTCTTCATCTTTTTCTATTTGTTTGTTTAATATACACATATTTACTTTTATTTAGTCCTAAAACACCATGTAACCTGTAGACAGAGTCTGGGCAAAATTGGATACTTGTTGAACTCACGTCAATTTAATATGTATTAATCGAATATACACCCGTGTCCCTCTCCCACCCCTCCCACCCTTCCCGATTCACCATTTCAGTCAGTTCTCTGATGCAGTCTTTCTGTTGTTCTTTTAATATGCATCCCTCTCCACAAGAAATATTTATTTATTTATTTTTCATAAAAAAAATTTCAGTTTTAGTTTATTTTGACAGACATAAATCACACAGACAAATGCTCTTTGGGAGTTCACAATAAGTTTTAAGAGTACTCTAGGAAAAGTGCTTGAGAACAGCAGTCTAAGCTGAAGACTATGCTTTATTGCCTTACTATTTATTTATTTATTTTATTTTTAATGTGTATGAGTGTACTGCCTATATGTTTGTGAGTGCACCCATATCATGCAATGCCCACAGAGGTCAGAAGAGGGCATTGGATCCATTGGAACTGGAGTTACAGATATGGTGGTTAACCACCATGTGGGTACTGGGAATTGAACCTTGGGCTTTTAATCCCTGAGCCATCTCTCCAGTCCCTTACATTATGTTTTAAATATTACCACAAGAAATGTTTATAACTGGGTTATTGGTGCTAGCATCCACTTATGAGGGATACCATTCGTTGTTTGTTTTTCTGGGACTGTGTTACTTCACTTAATATAATGTCTTCTAGCTCTATCCATTTACCTGAAAAGTTCATGATGTTGTCTTTCTTTACCGCTGCATAGAGCTCCATTGTGTACATGTACCGCATTTTCTCTATCCACTCATCAGTTGAGGGGCATTTGGGTAGGTTCCAGCTTTTTGCTATTGTGAACTGAGCTGCACTAAATATAGCTGTACATGTATCCATCTTTTGAGTGAGTCATTTGTTTTCTTACTCCTTTGTTTTTTGAGTAGTTTATGTATTCTGGAAGTTAATGTTCTGTGAGATGAATCAACAGTGAAGGTTTCTTCCCACTCTGTGGGTTTTCTCTTCACTTCCTTGATTGTTTCTTTTGCTGTACAAAAACTTTTGAGTTTAATAAGGTCCCACTTGTCAATTGTTGACCTTATTTCCTGTGCAGATGCTGTCTGATTTAGAAAGTCTCTTCCTACACCTATGTCTTGTATATTGCTGCCAACTTTTTCATCTAATACCTTCAGTGTTTTGGGCTTCAAATTGATGTCATGATCCATTTGGAACTGATTTTTGTACAGGGTAAGAGGTAGGGGTTTAATTTTATTCTTCTACAAGTTGTGATCTGGTTTTGCCAGCACCATTTGCTGAAGATGCTGTCTTTCCTCCATTGAGTCTTTTTTGGCCCCCTTGTCAAATATAAGATGGCTGAAATTGTTTGTGCTCAAGTTTGGATCTTTAATTTTGTTACATTGGTCTAGAGGTCTGTTTTTGTGCCAGTACCAGGCTGTTTTTATGACTATAGCCCTGTAGTATAGTTTGATGTCTGGTATAGAAATTCCCCCAGTATTGTTGTTTTCACTTAGGGTTGCTTTTGATGTTTGGGGTTTTTCGTTGTTCCCTATGAATTTAAGAATTTTTTTCCGTGCCTGTGAAGAATGTCCTGGGGATTTTAATTGGAATTGCGTTGAACTGATATATTAATTTGGGTAGGATGGACATTTTTACTATATTAATTTTTCCAATCCATGAACATGGGGAAGTCTTTCCATCTTCTGATGTCTTCTTCAATCTCCTTCTTCAGGAGTTTATAATTTTTGTTGTAGAGATCTTTGGTGTCTTTGGTTAGGTTTGTTCCTATGTATTTTATTGTTTTTGAGGCTACTGTGAGTGGAATGGTTTCCTTGTATTCCTTCTTTAGTTGCTTGTTGTTGGTGTAAAGAAAGGCTACTGATTTTTCTAGGTTAATTTTGTAACTTGCCACTTTACTGAAATTCCTAATCGTTTCTAGGAGTTTTCTGGTAAAGTTATTAGCATCCCTTAGGTAAACTATCATGTAGTCTTCAAAAAGGGATAGTTTTACTTCCTCTTTTCCAATTAGTATTACTTTGATTTCCTTTTCTTGCCTTATAGCCCCAGCCAGTGTTTCAAGCACTATATTGAAGAGGAGTGGTGACAAGGGTCATCCTTGATGGGTTCCTACTTTTATGGTATCCTAATCCTTCTAATCTAATCCTAGAATCCTTCTAAATTTTCTTCATTTAGGATGATACTGGCTGTGGGTTACTTGCATATGGCTTTGATTATGTTGAGGAATGATCCTTCCAGTCCAATTCCCTCTAGTCCTTTAATCATGAAGGGATGCTGTATTATGTCAAAGGCTTTTTTGTACTAATTGAGATGGCTGTATGGTTTTTATCCTTCAGTTCATTTATGTGTTTTATGATATTTACTGATTTTCGTATGTTGAACCATCCTTGAATCTCTGGTATAAATCCAACTTGATCATGGTGGATGATCTTTTTGATGTGGGTTTGTATACAGTTTGCAAATATTTTGTTGAGGAATTTTACATCTGAGTTCATTAGTGAGATGACTCCGTAGTTCTCCTTTTTGGTTGCATCCTTGCCTGGTTTTGTATTAGAGTGATTCTGGCTTCATAGAAGGAATTTGGGAGATTTCCTTCTGCTTGAATCTTTCTGAACAGTTTGAGTAATAATGGTTGTAATTCCTCTTTAAATGTTTTATAGAATTCTGTTGTGAAACCATCTGGCCCTGGGCTTTTTTGAGTTGGGAGGTCTCAATACATTTTCAATTTCTTCATATATTATGGGTCTGTTTAAGCTGTAAGTCTCTTCTTTGTTTAGCTTTGGTGATTCTTTGGATTACAGATATTCATCCATTTCTCTTAGGTTTTCAAATTTGGTAGAGTATAAGTTTTTTAAGTACTCCCATATTATTGTCTGTATCTTTTCATTGTCTGTTGTAATATTTCCCCTTTCATCATGAATTTTATTGATTTGGAGTTGCTCTTTCTTTCTTTTGGTTAACCGGGCTAGAGGTCTGTCTATCTTGTTTATTCTCTCAAAGAACCAACTTTTGGATTCGTTGATTTTTTGTATTGTTTTCTTTGTTTCTATTTCATTGATTTCTGCTCTGATTTTGCTATTTCTTCCTGACCGTTGTATTTAGGGTTCATTTGCTGTTGTCTTTCAATTGTTTTTAGCTGCAGTGTTAGCTCATTTATTTGTACTCTTTTTCTTTTTCTTTTTTTTAAATTTGGCCACCCAGGGCTATAAACTTCCCTCTTAGGACTGCTTTTAAAGTGTCCCATAGGTTTTGTTGTGTTGTACTGTCATTGTCGTTTAGTTCCAGGAATGCCTTTATCTCTTTCTTTATTTCTTCCTTGACCCATTCATTATTCAGGAGTGTGCTATCTCCATGTGTTCCTATAGGTAGCAGGGCTTGTCCTGGTGTTGATACTGAGCTTTATTGCACTATGGTATGATAGAATGCATGAAATTATTTCAACTTTTTTGTATTTGTCAAGGTTTTTTTCTGTGTCCAATTATGTGGTCAGTTTTGTAGAATGTTCCATGGGGTGCTGAGTAGAAAGTATATTCTCTGGTTTTTGGGTAGAATATTCAGAAGATGTCTGTGAATTCCGTTTGCTATATTATATTGTTCAGTTCAGATGTCTCTCTGTTTATTGTTTGCCCAGTTGATTTGTCCAAAGGACTGAGTGGGGTATTGAAGTCCCCTAGTATGAGTGTGCTGGGGTTAATTTGTGCCTTAAGGGCCTGTTGAGTTGTGTTTATAAAGATTGGTGCACTGGAGTTTGGTACATATATATTCATGATTGTGAAGTCTTCATGGTCAATTTTCCCTTTGATAAGGATGTAATGACCCTCTTTGTCTCTTTTAATTGCTTCTATTTTGAAGTCTATTTTGTCTGATATTAAAATAGCAACTCCTGCTTTCTTTTCGGTACTGTTTGCTTGGAATATTTTTTTCCATCCCTTCACTTTACTCATTCTTGAGGGTGAGATGGGTTTCTTATAGACAGCAAATTAATGGATTCTGTTTCCTTATCCATCTTCCCAGTCTGTGTCTTTTGATTGGGGAGTTTAGTACATTAATATTTATAATTATAATTGAGAGATGTGTGGGGCTTCCTTTCACCTTATTTTTAGTCTAGGTTTCTACTTCTGCAGTTCTGCTTTTATTAATTTCTCTTTTCAAGGTGTCTGGGGGTAATTGCTCTCCTCCTCTTCCTTTGAATTGTTTCAAGTATTCTCTGAAGGTTTGGTTTTATGGACATGGATTCTTTTATCTTGTTTACATAGTGAAAGATTTTTCTCTTTCCTTCAACTAGAATTGACATTTTTTCTGGGTATAGTTAACCTGGGTTGGCATTGATAGTCACTTAGCACTGGGAATGCTTTGGTCCATGTTCTTCTGCTTTCATATTTTTCACTGAAAAGTCAGCTGTAATTCTGATAGGTTTCTCCTTATATGTGATTTGTTGTTTTTCTTTTGTGGCTTTCAGAATTTTGTCTTTGTTTTGGGCATCTAACATTTTAACTATGATATGGCAAGGGGATTTTCTTCTCTGGTCCAGTCTATTTGGTGCTCTATGTGTTTCTTGTATTTGTATGGGTTTGTCCTTTTTTAGTTTGGGGAAATTTTCATCTATCTTTCTGTTGATGATCTGATCAATACCATTCTCTTGGGATTCTACTCCTTCTTCTATCCCTATGATGCAGAGGTTTGATCGTTTTATCGTGTCCCACATTTCCTGGTTGTTCCATTCTTGTGTATTTTTAAACTTTTTGTAATCTGTTTTTTTTTTTTTTTTTGGGTCTTTTCAAGACAGGGTCTCCCTGTAGTCCCAGCTGTCCTGGAACTCACTCTGTAGACCAGGCTGGCCTTGAACTTCCAAAGATCCACTGGCCTCTGCCTCCCAAGTGCTAGGATTAAAGGCGTGAAGAACCACGCCCGGCTACTTTTTGTAATCTTTACTTGAGCTTTTTAATTGTTCTGTGTTATCTTCTAGGTCTGATATTCTTTTTTCTGCTTCCTCCATTCTGCTTCTGAGGCTTTTTCCATTCTTTCCTTTTGATTGGATGAGTGTTCGATTTCCTTTTTCATTTCATCTTTTGTTTTCTTTATTATTTCCACATCCTTTTGGAGCTTCTCAATCTTTTCTTGTAGCTCCTTGTTTCGCTCATTGGTTTCCATTTTCATTTCAGTATGGGTTCTTTTCAATGTTTCCACTTCCTTCTGGAGTTTCTCATTATCTCCCTCTAGGTCCTTACTGTGTTTTTCATTCTTTCTCCTTAGTTCTATGATTTCTTTGAATATATCTGTGATTGTTAATTTACAATCTGTATCCTGGGCTATCTCTACAGAGATCCCATTGTAGGGGTCCTCCACAGGCTCTGTACAGTTTGGTGTGGGACTATTCTGGGCTTTTCCCATATTGTTTTTTCATTGTGTTTTTGGCATGTTGTTTACTTTTTGCCTGTATTCTGGTGTGAATCTCTAGGGCCTCTTCACCATGTTGGAAGACTGGTTTCCTTGATTCCTTCAGGTGCCTTTATTATAGTCTCCTTATTTATAGAGTGTTGACTTGCTTAGGTTTTGGGCTTTCAATTTTGGTTATATATTGGAAAGTATAGTTCACTCTTCCCTTTCTGTTCCTCAAAAACTGGGTAGGTAACAGCCCAAATGACATCTTCTGAGCACTGTATGTCCTCTGTACATCCTCTGCTGCCAGCCAGTTCTTCTGGGCTGGTTGTAGGACTTATTGGAACCTCCCTCCAGAGTTCCAGTTGGCGGGGGAGAGGGGGAGTTGTTTGCACCCCAGCTTTCTCTGGTGTGGCCCTGCAGCAGCCTCTATGCACACCAGGCTAAAGTCTGCACCTCACCTCCCAGGGGTCTCTGCTCCAGGTTGACCTGCCTGCCTGCCGGACTGTACCTGTGTCCCAGCTCTCTGGTGTGGCTGAGAATTTCATTTTTTAAATTAATTTTTGTATGTGTATGAATGTACTGTCTGCATGTAGGTTTGTGCACCTGTGCATGCAGCGCTGTGGAGGTCAGAAGAGGGCATCGAATTCCCCCAGAACTGGAGTTAAAGACGGTTCTCAGCCACCATGTGGGTGCTGGGGATTGAACCGCGGGCCTCTGCAAGAGGGGTTCGGCGATCTTAACCTCTAGGCCATCTTTCCAGGCCCGAGAATTTCATTTTTAAGAGCTAAATAATACTCCATTGTGTATATGCACCATAACTTTATTATCCATTGCTTACCTGATGGACATCTAGATTTTTGTAATTCTGGACTTTTGTAAGAAGTGCAGAAATGAGCATGAGCGAACACTTATTTCTGCATAGAGTGTAGAGTCTTTTGTTTATATGACCAAGAGTGGTATAGCTGTTCTACAGGTAGATCAATCTCTAGCTTTATGAGGAATATTCATGCTGATTTCTGTAGTGGCAGCACTCATTGGCACTCTCAATAGCAGTGGAAGAATGTTCCTCTTTCATCACATCCTCAGACAGCAGTTGTTGTGGTTGCACAGTCTACAGCATTTTCAGTTGTTCATTTTTGTTTTGTTTTGTTTGTGTGTTTGTTTGTTTGTTTTATCTTAGCCACTCTGCCTGGAATAAGGCAAAATCTTAACGTGGTATTAATCTGATTTTTCCCTCTTCATGAAAGATGTTGAATGTTTAAAAAAGAGTATTTCTCAACCATTTGTTTTTTCCTGTTTAGAAAAGTCCCTCTTCATCTCCTTGACCCAATATTTAAATGTTTTCTATTGGCCTTTTTGCCATTGATGTTTATTTTTTTATGTTTTTGTGTATTCTATATACTAACCCTCTGTCAGACATATAGATGTTAAAGATCCGTTAACATTATGTAGGTTGCCTCTTCACTGGAATCATGATGTCCTCTTTGATTTGAAAAATGGGCTTTGCAGAGGACCCGGGTTCAATCCCCAGCACCCACATGGTGGCTGAGAACTGTCTGTAACTACAATTCCAGGAGAATTCCAGTTCCAGGGGAATTCGATACCCTCTTCTGACCTCCAAGGCATTGCACGACACGGGTGCACAAACCTGCATGCAGACAGTACATACATACACATAGAAAATAAATAAATAAAATAAAAAAAGAAAAATGGGCTTACTGATTGCAGTGTAGTAGTCCTGTTCAGAAATTCCTTTTCTGTACTTGTACGTTTCAATAACTCCATGAAGTTTGTGCATGCTGAGAGATAAGGATAAAGTTCCTTCTTCTATATGTCACTATCCACTTTGAACAGCATCACTTATTGAGCATGATGTTTGTTCTCATGTGTATACTTTTGGCTCCTTTATCACATATCCAGTGACTGTAATTGTGTGGATTTAAATCTGGGTCATCTGAATGTGCCAAGAACACAAACTGTAGGAAAGACAGCATCTTCAACAAATAGTGCTGAAAAAACTCGATTTACAGGTTTAGATCCATACCTATTACCCTCCACAAAAGTCAACTAGAGATAGATCAAAGATTTCATGTTAGGCCTGAAACACTGGAAGTATTAATAGAAAGCATAACAAGCACCCTACAAGTTTCAGTGCAAGAAAGGACTTTCTAAACTGGGCATCACTCAATCAGGAATTAAGGTCAATTATGGACAAATGGGTCCTCATTATACTCAAAAATTCTTCTATAGAGCAAAGGAAATAACCAATTGATTGAACAGAAAGCCCACACCATGTGACAAAATCTTCCCCAGATATACATCTGGCAGAAGAGAAGTGTCAGGTATATACAAAGAGCTCAAAAATCAAAGAATCAAGACACAAAATTTACCCAAACAGAAAAATGGGCTGTAGATCTGAACAGAGATCTTTCAAAAGATGAAACAAAAATAGCAAAGCAACACCTTCAAAAAGTGTTCGACATAATTAGCAATCAGAGAAATACAATTTGTTACTTTTTTTTTTTAAATTAGTTTTTATTGATGCTTTGTGCATTTCATACATTTTTTCCAATTCAGGTCAGGCTTATTTCCCTTTCCCTCCCCCCCCCACCCCCACCCCATCCCAGGTCATGCATTCTGCCATAACTGTCCTGCATCATTCTCTCAGTTTTTTTTTTTTTCATTTTTAGCTATAAGTGATAATCCATGAGTACAAGCATCCTTCATGCAAAACCTATCTGCAGGCTGTTGTGCCCAAACACCTACAGCCCCACCATCCAGTGGGGGGTGACAGGTTGTTTGTTCAATCAAGTTGATCAAATGAGTGTCCAGACTACATTGCTGTAGTTTCACCATTCACCCCAATCGCAGCCCTTACATTCTACCACGCCCCCTCTTCCGCAGGGTGGTGAGTTCCCTAGGCTTTAAAATGAAAAAATGAAAAAACAAAAAAAGGAGACGCCATAACGCGCAAGGCGCGGGTACACAGCTCTAAGGCGGGGTCTGGCAGGGTGGGGCAGTGGGAGCAGGGTTCGGCTGTCGAACCGCGTCTAACCGGCGTCCCCGGCCCCCTAGAGGGCACAGCCGCTCGGAGTGAGCGAGGGTGCGTGTTCCCTCTGCTCTGGTCCGGCGTGACTTGTGTGCGGGAACCGTGGTCGCCAGGAGAGACGCCATATTCGTCCGCAAGCCATGGTTCCCAGGGTTTAACATTCCAGCTCTAGGCGGGTGGTCTGGCGGGGGGGCAGCTGGGAGGTTTCTCAGCGTCTAGCTGAACCGTTATCTACGGGTGTCCCGCTCCAGAGGGACCTTAGTGCTTAGGGTGAGCAGGGTGCTGTTTCCCTCTGCTCTGGTCCCGGCAGGCGACTTGTGGGCGGGAGACCGGGGTCTCGGCAGGGGACACGCACATAACGCGCCAGGCGGTGACACAATGTACACGTCTGGGGTGTCGGCGGGGGCATGCTGGGTACGAGAGGTATCGTTGGCTGTGATAAACGCGTCTCACCGGGGTTCCCGTTGCCGAGAGGTGACCTGTGCGCGGTGTGCGGCAGGGTCGCGTTTTGTTCTCTGGTCCCGGGCTGGACTTGTGGGTCGGGGAACCGGAGGTTTGCAGGGGAGACGCCATAGTACGCGGCCAGGCCAAGGTACATCAGCTTTTCCAAGCTCGTAGGCCTGGTCTGGCGGGGGGCAGTTCTGGGAAGAAGGGTCGCTCTGAACCCGTCTGATGCGGGCGTGGCTAGATCAGGCCCACAATAACCCCCCTCTAGACACCCCCCACCCCCGTCCCGGCGCCTACGCCAATTGAATTGCCTAAGAGATCGCAGTGGTCTTCCTTTTGGAGTAACCTTTCAGAACAAGAAAGAGAAGACTAACTTAGGCTTCCAACATCCAATATAATACACAAAATCTGAAAACCTGAAACCTAGCAAGTCAATACACCTATAAAAGATAAAAATTATAAAAAAGCATCAGAAGGTGGCAAGCAAAAACATCTCACTAAATCATGTGAAAAGTCGTTTGTCGACTTGAACCACAAAAGGAGAATATCTCATATTGCGCCAAAGGAACACGACGAGGGGACATACATGGAAAGGACAGGATAATCCCACACCAGGCTCTACCAAACTGAGAGGAGATAGCCACAATGGGAATCCCTTGGAGGAGAACCAAGGAAGAAGTCTTAGAACGAATAATTCAGGCATGATCATACGCAGAGAATGTTAAAAGAAATATAAGACAGTCATGGAACTAAATGAGAGAGAGAATGGAAAACTCAAAAAGTGACCTAAGATGGATACAATGTACAAACTTCGCGGAAAGAATCATAAAGGAGAAAAATGAAAAACTCCAGAAAGAACTAGAGGGAGTAATAAGAACAAACTCCGAATGCAAAGTAGAAACACTTGAAAAAGGAAGCCAACCAAAAGAAAGAAAGGTAGCACCAAGAGAGACATTGAGAAGCAAAAAGAAGAGATTGAACCAAAAAAAAAAAAAAAAAAAAAAGAAAGATGTACAAAAAGAACAGGAGGAAACAAAAAAGGAATTAGGACACTCAGTAAATCAAGAAGAAAAGAAAAGGAAAAAGGCCTCAGGAAGTAGAATGGAGGAAGGCAGAACAAAAATATCAGACCTGGACAACGCCTATCAAACACAGAGCATACAGAGCCTCCTTCATAAATAAAAGATTATGAAAAAATTGTAAAAATACACAAACAGTGGAACAAGCAGGAAATATGGGACACTATGAAAAAAAACCGGAATACCATGCTGCATGGACACTAGGAATAGAGGGAAGGAGAACGAATCTCAAGAGAATAGTAAATTGAATTCTCAGTTTCAATATACGTTCAACAAGCGAATTAATAGATGAAAATTTCCCCAAATAAAAATAGACAAGACCCATACAAAGAAGCACATAGGACCCCAATAGACAAGATCAGGAAATAAACTACCCACTGCCATATCAATACGTTAAAAATGCTAGATGCGCCAAACAAAGAAAATTCTGAGGGCACAAAAAGAAAAACAAGTACATACAAAGGGAAAACCCCATCAGAAATTTACAACTGACTTCTCCCGTGAACCTATAAAGCAAGAAAACATGGAGCATTTAGCATTCCCTGTTGCTATAGGGACTACGGATGCCAACCCACAGCAATAATAACTTTGACCAGCAAAAAATGTCTGACTACTCTGAAGGAGGATGAGAAAAATCTTTCCATACATAAAAACAAGATGATGAAATAATACCATGCTCTGGAAAACCAACTCATTCATAAAATACTTTGAAGCAATTCAAAGGGCAAAGAGAGGAGGCAACAATCCTCAAATCCTCCAGCGAAAAGAAAACTACAAAAACAATCACCAACCATAGGACAAATCAGAAGGCTAAAGTCCAATGGTAAGTTATAAGTGAAAGTGAAGCAACATCCAATCTTTCAAATTGTAGACACCTTAAATATTAATGGGACTAAACTCCCCAATCTAAAAGGCATAGAGACCTAGGGAGAATGGAGTTAGGAGAACAAAACCCATCGTATATTGCCTGTGCTACAAGGAAACCCATTCTCAATTTAAGGATAGGCAACCAGATTCAAGGTGAAGGGGTTGTGAAGAAGGAAGTAATGTCCACTAGGCAAAATTGGTCACCTCAAAAAAAAGCGGGTCGTGGCTATTCTATATCGGACGAAAACTTATCTCAAGAGCAAAGAATAATCAAAAATAAGCACAAAGATCCAGGTGCCAATTAATTTCATCCATTATTAAAGGAAACCAATTTTGACGGATGATAACGATTTCACATCGATTTCATAATATATATTGATTGCGATCACACAATCATGTGCACCATAATTCATGATCAGAATGATCAGCCAAATATAACTAGACTTTTCAGTGATCTCAAGCACAGATTAACCCAGACACACTAATCCTAGGGGTGACTTCTACTCGCCATATTAGTCCTCAGAAACAGAAATCACAACCAGGACCAAAGGAATAAACAAAAGAGAGAGAGAGAATTCTGACTATATTATCGTAAATACCCATTACCCATCCCAAATACAAGGACTGTCACAGACATCTACCGAATATTCAGCCTTAATAACCAAGGAATACATTTTCTACTCAGCACCCCAAGACATTCTCCAAAAATTAGACATTATACTGTGGAACAGGGATAAAACTCAACAAATATAAAAAAAAAAATTTGAAATAATCTACATGTCATTTTATCATGACTACCAAAGTGCCCCAATATAAACTCGATTATCAACACCGAATAAATACCAGCTACGAACCTTACAGGGAACAATGGAGGAGCTAAACAGACACACGTCTTATCTGGCTTCCTGGCTTCGAATAATGAGTCGGTCAAGGAAGGAAATAAAAAAAAGAAATAAAAACATTACCTGGAACTGAAACTGACCGAAATGTTACAAGATAAACTATACACACACCGCAAAACTCTATGGGAAACACTCTTAAATGCCAATTCCTCAAGAGGGAGTTTATAGCTCTAATGTGCCCACATTTAAAAAAACAGATAAAACAGAGACACGAGTTTGAAACGATCTAACACTGTGCAGCTTAAAGAATAAGTTGAGAGAATCACAACAAATGACCCCCTTAACTGGAGCAGACAACGAAAAATAACAAAAAATCCAGTAGCAAGAGCTAATCCGAAAATGTAAAAAAAGAAACCATAACAAAAAATCAATTAATCCAAAAGTTGGTCTTTGAGAATAAAAGGATGAGTACAGACCTCTAGCCCAGTTAACCTAAAAGAAAAGAGGAAACACAGTCAAATCGAATAAGAAATCCTGTGATGAACAACGGAGGAAATATTACAAACAACAAATGAAAAGATCAAGACAATCATACGGGACTTTTACTTTCAAAAACTTATATCTACTAAGTTTTGTAAAACCTAGGAATGAAAGAATGAATATCTAAATCCTGGAATCACCAAAGCTCAACCAAGAATAGATATGGACAGCCTAAACAGAAGACCAGTAGTACAGGAAGAAATCAAAGTTTTAATAAGTAGCCTCCCAACCCAAAAATGCCCAGGCCCGGATTGATTCACAGCAGAATTCTAAAAACATTTCGTACAAGACTTACGGCCATTATCACTTAAATTGTTTAGAAGGATACAAATGGAGGAAATCCTCCCAAGTTCCTTCTATGAAAACAGAATACAAAAAAAAAAAAAAAAAGGCTCACTTACCAAAAACCAGGGAAGATTACAACCCGAGAAAAGGTTTGAAGTAATCTTCATAGACCAACATTTCCTTCCCCCTAATGCTAACAATGAGAGAGATGCCATAAAATCTAAACAGGATTCTGGCAAAATGCATACACACTCACATCAAGGGTAGAAGAAAATCATCAGCCATGACCAAGTTGGATTCATACCAGTGAGGCATGCTAGGATGGTTCCAACATACGAAAAATCAATAAACATCATCAAACATTCAATGGACTGAAGACAAAAACCACGCCATCATCTCAATAGATGCGGAGAAAGCCTTTTGACAAATCTCAGCACCCTTTCAAGTTTAAAGTCCTGGAGGGAATTCAGGTCTGGAGGGATTCATTCCTCAATGTATTCAAAAGCCATATACAGAAAACCACACATGCCGAATTAATCATCCTATATCATGGGAAAAATGACAGTAAGCATTCCCCTTCTAAGGTAAGGAACTCATGCAAGGCCTGCCCCTAGTCAACCACTCTCTTTCAATATAGTGCTAGAAACCCTAGCTAAGGCATTCCTCTATGCAATATGACTTACTGAGTCAGGACATAATGTGGATGCAATTACCCAAAGGAAGTTACTCCAATTTAGCAGACATAAACGACGCTGCAATGCTCAAAGCTATCCTCTGATACTGTCGTGGATGAGGTGTGACATGGATTGTTCTATGCTTCAAATAAGGCGAGAGGTATGTCGTAAGATCACATACTGCGAGCACAGCATAGAGACTTTCTAGAAACGATACAAGCAGACTACATTGCTGTTAGTTTCACCATTCTTTCCCGCGTTCAGACAGCTCCGTTCAGACATATCATCTAACCATTGGCACACCTCGTTAACCGTATACTATGGTTAGTGCCCTTACGTGCTTACGAAACGAGAGCAACCAACAGGCAAGTGGTGTGTGAAGATAAGGAAAACATGACAACGCAGGAACTCTCTCTCGTTCGCCACATGCTAGCACATAGTCCTCTCATAAAGACACTACTAAAGGGTACATATTCCTCATGAGCACGAGATATATCCTAATCATCATAAACGAGGCCTGAAGCAGATCTCTGTTCAGCATACAAATAATATACCTTATTATACGCCCTGACATAAAACAGGGTAAAATGAAGAGAGAACAAAAGCAATACTACAGAAGATGACAATAACACTTATCACGGTATAGTCTCTCTATGATTAGTCGGCTAAAAATATAACTATAGTTAGTGAAAGATAAATTGTCCTCAGCCCATATCCAGACAATCTTTATGGGTGTTACATAGGATTTATCTCCCTAATTTTCAAGAAATCCCAAAGAGTTTCTCACAGCGCCGCTGTGTAGAATAATAGGAACAGGAGAAGTCCCTCTACATTTCGATTTGTGAAAAACTAAGTAACCCGTAATAGAGCCAATGCCAACCCTGAGGACAACTGAGAGTGCAGAGAGTGTGACAGGTGGCGAAGGCGTAGTTTCGGCCATCAAGGCTATACCACTAGAGCATCAAGGATCCTATTGCATACCAATGAGTGAGAAGCGATAGTACCATCATATAGACGCCAGACACTGATGTTGTAAACCTGCTACCAAAACAAGGAGCCACAAGCTATGTGGAGCAATGGAATCATATCTATTGACTGAAGATCCAACCTAGAGTCTATCACTCCACACAGTGTCCGCCAGCCTGTCTACTTTTGACGAAGGGCCTAAAGCAAGTCACGCTGAATCGGGTAACCGAAGAATGTATTAGCCAGTCTGAATCCTCAGCTCCAAGATCCGGTGACTCTGGCATATTAGCACTAGTATTGGATTCTTCCAACCGACGTGTGCTTATGTAATAAGTGTAAACACATATACTTCTGAGACCACTCTTCCATCTGAGGCACCACTTTGTACACTGCCTGTTGACGAGGAAGGTCGTCCCAAAACATCCAGATGCGACAGACCTCTCCACAATCGCGTTTGAAACTCCAAGACGTGGTCTCGTGTGCGGTGAGGTGACAGAAGCGGAAAGGCTGTTCGTTGTCAGCTAGACTGGGTACACAGTCATCCCATCTGGTGTGAGAGAAATATGAACCCTCATAACATTCAGAGTGCGAGGCGCATGCACAAAAGCCAACTAATATAAGCACGTGACTTATAGTTGCAGCGCACACATGGATCCTCATGGTAAACCACAACAGCTCCATGTTACCATACACAACGGAAGCACGTAACAAAGGAAGTGAGGAGAAGACCCACAGAATCTGGGAAGGTATATACTGCTCATCAAGCAGATTACATCTGAAACATAAGCATTCACTTTACGCCAGGCCACTAACAAGTTCTACTCAAAAAACAAAGAAAGAAAAGAAATATCAATATATATGCCTATCATTCAAAAATGATGCGTAAACTCTTAAGATCTGTAATAGATAGACTTCAGCATAGTAGTGACGTTAGAGATTTGGTTCATTGAGACCAGAGACAAAAGTCTATAAGGATAATGCGCTCCTCTACACAATCTACGGTGACTAATAGTTAGAGGACTAAAGTTGTGCACAATTCAACACACATCTGATGATAACCACATATACTAGCACATTATAGAACTTGCTAGGTCATCGGAGTTCTATAATATGGAAATTGACACCTAAGTGATGCTCGCGGAAAGTAGAGGTTTGTGGGTGAATCACGTGGAAACATCTCATCCATTTGCTGCGTGGTGAGATGTAATGGACTTGGTGACAGCCAACATTATTGGTACAAGCATTGTGTCGATAATTCTCCCTCTAGAGATCCTTCTCAGGAACCTAGATGAAGCCTGGTCCAATTTGGACCCAGTGTTTCATAATCTAAGTCCACATCCTCGGGTAGTTGCATACCCCATCCAAAACACGAAACTATCACTGTCAAATAAATAACACCTGCACTAGCTAATGTTATACTATTAGTGCAAGCTCTGAATTCCAACTAATAAGCAAATATGCAACCTGGAAACCAGCCCAGGTGCCCTGCAACTGACGAGTGGATAAGAAAATGTTGGCTACATGTATTAACAATGGTAATACGTATGCAGCTCTCCAGTAAAGAGGACTAACATCAGAGAAATCAGGTATATATAATCGTGAAGTACGCTTTAAAGTGTAAATGGACGTAACACAAGTCCACCGCAGGTATCCAAACAAGAAACGACACAAATAGTACCTCTGCCCTGCATTATGTGTGCTCCCACTAGCTTTTCATAATCTATACCGCAGGAATAATTTAAATACTATCTCTCACTGGAGTAGACGTGCCTAAGGATTTAGAGAGCAACATACAGCCAGAAGACTAGCATCTTAGAAATACGGTACTGTATCTATCGGATGGTAAATTGGACACAGGGTGTGGAAGTATATGGGTGGAGAGGGTACACGGATGTGATATCGTCGATTTAAGCAATTTTATATTCGACGTTGAGTCTTCCAGCAGGAAGTAACACCAGCGGATTTCGACCTAAGGACACTGTCTACACGACTTCATGGTTGTTTCTCTTACGCACTATTAGGTTATATAATAGTTTAGTAAATAAGAATATAATCGAAATTGCATGGGTATATTGAAAATGTACAAAACATTAGGTATGTGACTCAAATATTCCTGGATAACATATTGCGGTGAAATGTCCACCCCCCTGATTATTATTAATTTTGGATGAGTAGCTGGAATTATCTCTGTGACTCTCATCAATGTATGTACTATGTAACATTATAAAACTCTGCTCGTGGAAGTGACTAGTATATAACTTTGTGGACCTTTGAATCAGCATACTAAATATTCTTACTCGTGAGATAATTGCCTCTGATTGTGCTTCACAAGGTGATGACGCAACATTATGTGCATTCTCTATTAAGTCGATAGAATTCTCTTAACTCGTGAAAACAATTAAGCTCCTGAAACTGTGCGCCAAATTGATCTATGGTATATTAGTCACCCAAAAGACAACATGGTCGTGTTGAATTTGATGAAATGCTACGCCTTGACTTCCACCCATATGTAGTCAACTTGATTTATAATTACAAGGCTAAACTTACTGGTGAGCTGCATGACGCTAAAAGAACAAACCATAAGAGCAGGACCATACATGAACATAGTCAATGAAACTTTCATCAAACCCTCTGCAATCAAATCTTAAAACTAAACATGGGGAAAGATTTGTTTGTTCCAACAGACAAAACGTCACCAACTTTACGGCTGTGACACAGCTCTGAGAAAGAAAAGATACAGGTTTGCATTGGTAGGATGTACCAAAAAGTGGCAACGAAAAGGCTGACCCGTCTGAGAACATTCAAAGGAAGACAAGAGCCCTCAATTTGCCATAAACATCGAACCCCTCAGTGGATCCTACATGAAACAAATAGTTATGAGTCCTATGGAAACTTACCTTCTAGGTGCCACAAAGGTTGTCTGATATGAGATATCTTCCTTGCTTCCCGCCCATTAGAACAAGGAGGAACATATGACAATGCCATGAATGCTCCCCAACTGTAAATTGGAGACATATCGTATCTGTAATGGAGGTGACCTCATCTTATAAAACCCGGGTAAAACTGCTTTTTCTTAACTTGCACTACATAGACATTTGGGAGACTGTGGCAAAGGATTACTCCTATTCAGAAACCAATATAATACTAAAGTCCTAGGCTATGCACTGCGAGGCAAAATATATTAATACAGGAGCTCTGACATCAGCAAATGGATTAATGTATTTCCTGCCAGGTGTGTATGTTGGTCCCAGGGATCCAAGGCCCCACAAAAAGGTAAAGGCCTCTTTGTGCCTCAACCTTGGCGATTACCTACAGGAGGAGAGGCCATAAGAACCTGCTGCCGAAGACCTTATGTTAACATATGGGAGGGGAGTATTGAGACCACACATGCAAAAGTGTACAGATGGCCTCTGGAATGCCATAGAGTGTTACCCATATAGGCGCTCACTAAACCAATAAAGCAAATACGGGTTCCCCTGAGTCAAGCAAGACTCCCACCTCTCTCACAAGCACCAGCTACACCTCACCTGGCCTGAAATACTGGTGCCATGGCAGATAGGGGCAGCCATATGTTTGTATATTCCAAATCTAATTGTCTATTGTCTCTCTCCTTGGATGAATAAACCCATGGCTGATGCCACAAGTGCTTACATCCTTACAGGTTAGATGTTTATACAGCCCACAGTAGTACCTCTCCTCCATATTTAACAGGGGGGAAAATTGTAAATCATGGATTAACTTATTCCAAACATGTGTCTATGCTAAGTAAAAGCCTACGCCATAACTATTAGTGATGCTTTGAAATACCTATATATCTAATTGCTTGTTCTTCTTCTTTGTAGTGTCGAAGTAAGGTTATTTCCATTGGACAAACTGTCATCCCATGGAAGGAAACAGCCAGAATTGACCAGAGTTCCAAGACAACAGCTCCAGAAAGTGTGGGGACTGTTTACTTCCCTCAATCCACCTGTGCCCGTTTTTTAAGCCTAGGGAGCAATCTGGGGAATAGTGGGTGTTGTAGAATGTAAGGCCTGCGATTGGGGTGAATGGTGAAACTAGCAGCAATTGAGTCTGGACCACTCATTTGATCAAACTTTGATTGAACAAACAACTTGTCACCCCCCACTGGATGGTGGGTCTGTAGGTGTTTGGGCACAACAGCCGTCAGATATAGGTTTTGCCATTGAAGGAATGCTTGTACTCATGGATTTCACTTATAGCTAGATTGAAAAAAAAAAACTGAAGAGGTCACAGATGCAGTGACAGTCCATGGCAGTAATGCATGGATCTCGCCGGATGGAGGTGGGATTCCCCCAAATAGCTGGGGTTGGGGGAGGGAAAGGAAATAAGCCTGAACTGAATTGGGAAAAAAAAATGTATGGAGAATACATAAGTCATCAATAGAAAATTAATTTAACCAAAAATATATAAGATAACTTGGTGTGCAAAAGGATGAGAGGGAAAAGTTTTAGTTTATACAACTACAGTTAAAGGAACTTGGTGACTAGACATTTAGTTATCTTGTTGAGTTACTGAGTTCTAAATATACTATGGTAAGAAAAAGTTTTGTAAAAAAGAACCAGCAAATAAATATTCTAAGTATAAGAAAGACTGAGGAGATTCAATAAATTGTAGTGAGTGAATGGTAATTTATGGACCTCACATTTTCAGAGTTGTATTTTAAAAACTCTTCCTTGTGTATGTTCTAAATTTTCATATATATATACTTTGTGAGAAAAATAATTTTGAGAAAAATCACACCTGCTGTTTTATCTTTGCAATTTGTACTTATTTTTTGTGTTGCTGGGGATAGAACCACGTGGCTCCCTCATGCTAAGTAAGTGCTGTATTTGTGGGTTTATAAATAAAGATTTATTTTTAAATAAAAAAAAAAAAAAGAAAAGGGGCACAGGTGGATGAGAGGTAAAACAGTCCACTCTCTCTGGAGCTGTTGACTTGTTACTTTAAGACTCCATCTAACCCCAGTGAGAATGGTTAAGATCAAGAGAACAAGTGACACCAAGCACATGGGAAAGAAGCAGGGAAGGCAGAACCCTCCTCCATTGTTGGTGGGATTGTTAAGTGCTGTAACCTGGTGGAAATCGTGTGTGTGTGTGTGTGTGTGTGTGTGTGTCTGTGTGTGTGTGTCTGTGTGTCTGTGTGTGCATGCATTTATACATGCAATGGGGTTTTAATCAATGACAAAAAAGAATAAAATAGTATCTTTGTTGTGAAATTGACACAATTATAGATCATAATATTTAATGAAATAAACCAGGCTTATAATGACAAATATTGCCTTTTTCCTCATTTGTAGGGCTTGAATTTTGTATAGAACATAAAATCATTTACATATACATGGCCTTGAATATGGTTTAAGAAAGAGATACTTGAAATTAACCACTATGAAACCAAACACACCGTTAACAGACACAAATAGAATATAAAGTTAAATATTTAGATAATTTGACCATAAAATATTAGCTTTTTGTCTTAAGGCACTAAAAATTAAAAGAGTTTTGATTGCTTATACTTTAAAATTTTTATGTATAAAGTCTTTTAACATTTTACTAAGCAGACATTAATTTTTGCTAACAACATTGTATTTTTATAAGCAATGCATCATAGTATATAAGTCTATTTTTGACAACATAATGTATATTAATGTGCATGACTCAAGGCATATGACATTGCATCTAACATTGTTATAAATAAACGGGAAATCCAACAAGCATATTTTTTACAAGCCTTAGAATCCATGTAGCATTATTAAAACTACATCTATATTTATGTAATAGTTTAATTCAATGACACTTGTGGTATCCAGTTTCCCTCACAGTACTCTGTAAATGTACTTTAAAACAGATATTTCTTGTGTATCAAGCTTAATTTTCAAATGATTCTAATATTAAATGGAAATCTAAGGACACTAATAGTCTCAAATTGATCCAATGCCCAGAAAATAGGGCTGAACTCTCAACAGTAAAGAGGCCCGGATTTATTACTGCATCTTCACTCCAAATTCAGAGCTGCAAACAGCTTTCTCAGGCCAGTGGAGAGTATAACAGGTTTCCAAATGATCACTTCTCAATAGATAGGTGTTTACTACACCATGCTGCCCTGTGTGTCTGAATCTATCTATCAATCCTCATAAGTTACGAGAAACTAATCAAAGTAATCTAGAAGTATGTGTACTGATTGTCTTAAGTAATTGTAAATCTTTAAAAGTGCTTAAATCTCTAAGACTTCCTCTTAAAGGCACATTAATGGTACAGTGATGAATACAGCTTTGCATTAAAAAAGAAACATGAATATGTGAAATTTAATTTTTGTAATGTCAGAATTTCTACATATAAAGGTTCTGAAATTTTGAGGGATTTTTTTCTTTGTGTAGTTGGAAAAAACAAATATCACATAATTAAGTTTAATCATCAAAACTCAAGAGATGGTCTCATAATTTCTCAGTGTATTTGATGCTAGCTTAGAGAAGAAGGCAGAATTTAAATTATCTTTAGGAAAATTTCAGTTCAATATAGCCTTTTATAATTCCTTTAAGGGACACCAATCTCTGTTAAAATTATTTAGTATTTAGATGGAATGTAGAAAAACTTCCCCAAATAACTTAACTTTTTTTGCAGGGAAATGAAATAGGAAAAGAACTCCTATTATATTAGTAAACCTAATATAAGAACTAATATAAACTAGTAGAAGAACACATTTTTTAAGTTTTATTTTACTCATAATTATATGTTTCTGCTGTGCGAGTTTGAGTATGTGTGTGCCCATAACACATGTGTTTGGAGGTCAAGGGCAAATTTTGGAAGTCAGTTCTCTTCTTGCACCTTGGTGAGGCAGGGTCTCCCTGGTTTGTACCACTCTGCATACTCCAGGCTAGTGGGCTTGGAAGCTTCTGTATTCTTCTGTGTCTCTACCTCTCATTTTCCCCCTTGGATAACTAAATTCTGGCATTATAGATGCAAACCACTGTATCTGTCTTTTTTTCTATTTTATTTTATTATTTTTAATGTGTATTTATATTGCATTTTTGTGCGTTTCAGACAAAACATCTTTTATACCGTTTTCTCCACTTGCACCCTCCTGTTTCCCCCTACTAGATTCCATGCATTCTGTAGTTTGTTAAGGCCTATCCAGTTAAGTTAGTATACCAATTGTCCCTTAGTGCAAGTCAGTCCCTGGTGTCTAATCGGCCTATAATTAAAATTAAAACCTGGAGAATCATAAGTATTTATCTGTGTGTGTGTGTATATATATATATATATATATTATAAATGATGCAGTCAAATTTGATCTTAGGTGAGTAAAATGCGTGATATTCTACATAATTTATAATTCATATCAAGACTCAAAGGACAAGATCTCTGGAAGATCGACCATGCCTACACCGATGAATCGGAAAGCAGATGGTAAAGCGAAAGGTTGATAACTTATGTCTGTACTTGATAGTCTCTGTATTTTATGGTCCCTACATAAGTAACCTACGTTCAAAACTCAGGAATAATTTCGAGATTTATTAGTTAATTTTATTGATATGCAGCTTGAAGACAGCATGACTTTTTCCATGCCCCTAGTTGAAAAAAAAATTAAACTATGATGTTCTTTCAAATGTAGACAATACAGACATTAAAATTTGGAGTAAAGTTACATGCCTTTTCCAGGACTCACAGCTGCTTGATTCTCAAAGACCCTACCTGGGGGAATAAATGCATAACTATAATAATGACCAAGTACAGAAAAAGTTCGATACTTTATGAAGAAGTTTGGATATTTAACTCTTAGTACAGCGATCATCCAATTAAGACTTTGTAGATCGAGGGGCTGGAGACGATGGCTCAGCAGTTATGGCACCCAACTGCCTCTTGAAGAGGACCCTGGTTTTGATTCCCAGCACTCGAAGTTCCAGGGGAGCTACACCCTCTTCTGACCTCCTAAGCAGCGATTGCCACGACAAAGGGTAAGCGACCTACTTATATGCAGATAGTACACTGCATTTACACATAAAAATATAAATAATCTACAAAATTAGTTAATTTGCAATAACCAGCTTTTATAATAATGCATAAAGCAGAGCATATGTTATTCTCTTCAAAATTTCTAATTATCCAAATCATTAGACACAGCATTATAATCAATATGTAAGAAGTATTACTCAGTATTAGTTTAAAAACAAAAAATAACCTGGCCTTAGCATATAATTACAGTGGAAAAGCATCGCTGCCATTCCTTCACTTTAGTCTAGGAACTAAGATCTAATATTCAATGTATTTATTCAATTGTTTGCATTTGCTTCTTATTTTGGCAGCAGTTGGGGGGATTATTTGGCTTACATCTCACAATCCATCATCCAATGATGTTTAGTGAGCAACTCAATGTAGGAACTGGGTGGAAGGAACTGAAGCACAGACCAAGTAGCAATATCACTTATTGGTTTCCTCCCTGACCTGTGCTCACCCTGCTCTTATACAACCAAGGATGACCTGTCTACGGATAACACAACCCACAGCAGGATGGGTCCTCCCACATCACTCAGCAATCAAAAAATGCCTCTCAAACACACCCACAGATAAATTCAATGAAGGCAATTCCCCAGTTGTTATTCCCTCTTCCTAGGTATGCCAACAACTGAAACTATCAAGATCAATTGATACTTTCAACTTAGACAAACACATCACTAATTAAACTTTAACTTTTTTCTTTCTTGTTTATCCCCAAGATCCAAACCTATTTAATACATCTAAGTACAGCTGTAAATGTCCCACAATCTTTCAATCTTTGAAAACATTAAAGTCAAATGTCACTTTAAAAATCCAAAGTTTCTTAAATACATGCTTCTTTAAAAAAAAAAAGCAAAAGCAAATTAAGTGCTACACAATAGGATCAATGCAAAACCCAAATCAAATAGTGTTAAAAGCTCATTATCAGACATTTTGAATGAACTCATGATCTTCTGGGCTCCAAAGGGATTGGGCAGATTGAAACTCGTTATGCCAACCTTGCTAGACTGAAACTCCCAATATGGACAGATTGACTCTTGAACTTCCAGGGATTCTCCTGTCTCTGTCTCCTGAACATTGTGATTATAGGCATGATCTGTCACAGCTGGTGAATGTTTTAATTAATTTTATTGGTTTGTATTCTTGGTATTGAATGAAATCTCTAGTGAAGGAAAATTTGCCAACAAAGTAGCATATATCAATTATTTTTCTTTTTTCTTCATCTATCTATCTATCTATATATCTATCTATCTATCTATCTATCTATCTATCTATCTATCTATCTATCTATCTATCCAAGATTATGTTACAAATCAAATCTAGACCCGTTTCCCCCTCCCTACCCCCACCCCACCAGAGATCATGCATTCTGCCAAAAATGTTTTTGATCTTTTTCTCAGTCCTTCTCAAAAATTTCAGTGTAGAAGTTGACTGTTTGGAGCAGAAGTTCACCGTTTCAGTCAGTTCTTTGACACAGTCTTTTCTGTTGTTGTTGTTGTTGTTGTTGTTGTTGTTGTTTCCAACATGTGCCACTCCTATGTACTTGGACAAAAGCTCAGGGAGTCCTGCACAAGAAACACAAGTAGGTAATTGACACTAGCATCCACAGATGAGGGTTACCATTCGTCATTTGTTTTTCTGGGACTGTTACTTCACTTAACAGAACATCTTCTAGTTCCATCCATTTACCTGCAAAGTTCATGATGTCATCTTTCTTTACTGCTGCATAGAACGCCATTGTGTAGATGTACCACATTTTCTCTATCCACTCGTCAGTTGAGGGACACTGGGTTGTTCCATTTCTTTTTTTTTTTTTTTTTTTGCTATTGTGAACAGCGCTGCAATAAAAATGGCTGTGCATGTACCTTTATGGTAAGATGAGTCTTGTGGGTATATACCCAGGAATTGTATGACTGGGTCAGGTCGTAAGCTCAGTTTGAGTCTTCCAAGGGTTCTCCACACTGCTTTCCATAGTGGCTGTACAAATTTACATTCCCACCAGCAATGGATTAGTGTTCTCCTTTCCCCACAACCTCTCCAGCACTTGGTATCATTTGTTTTCTTGAACCTAGCCAGTCTTATTGGAGTGAGATGATATCTTAAAGTAGTTTTAATTTGCATTTCCTTAATTATTAGTGACGTTGGGCATTTTTTAAGATGCTTCTCAGCCATCTCTAATTCCTCATTTGTGAAGTCTCTGTTCAGCTCTTTGCTCCATCTTTTGAGTTATTCATTTGTTTTTTGAGTAGTTTATATACTCTGGAAATCAATGCTTTGTCAGATGTATCTGATGTATCTTCAGTGAATGTTCCCTCCCACTCTATGGGATTTCTCTTCACTTCTTTGATTGTTTCTTTTGATGAACAGAAGCTTTTGAGTTTAATGAGGTCCCATTTGTCAGTTGTCGATTTTACTTCTTGCTCAGCTGCTGTCTGATTTAGGAAACTTTTCCTACACCTAGGTTTTGTAGTCTGCTGCCAACTTTTTCTTCTATCACCTTCAGAGTTTTGGGTTTCATGTTAAGGTCTTTGATCCATCTGGATTTGACTTTTGTACACAGTGAGAGGTAGGGGTTTAACTTTATTCTTCTACAAGTGGTGATCCAGTTTCGCCAACACCACTTGCTAAAGATGCTGTCTTTCCTCCATTGTGTTTTCTTGGCCCTCTTGTCAAATATGAGGTGGCTGAAATTGTATGTGCTCTTTGGATCTTCAGTTTTGTTCCATTGGTCAACAGGTCTGTTTTTGTGCCAGTACCAAGCTGTTTTTGTGACTATAGCCCTGTAGTATCGTTTGAGGTCTGGTATAGAGATCCCCCCTGAGCTTCTCTTTTCACTCAGGGTTGCTTTGGCTATTAGGGGTCTTTTGTTTTTCCATATGAAATTAAGGACTGTTTTCCCAAGCCTGTGAATAAACTCTTGGGTATTTTAATTAGGATCACGTTCAAGCTGTATATTAGTTTGGGTAGAATGGACATTTTTACTATGTTAATATTCCCACTGCATGAGCATGGGAGGTCTTTCCATCTTCTGAAGTCTTCTTCAATTTCCTTCTTCAGAGATTAAAAGTTCATTTTTTTAGAGATCTTTGGTGTCTTTAGTTCCATTTTTTCCCCCAGGTATCTTCTCGTTTTTGAGGCTATTGTGAGTGGGAAGGTCTCATGTATTCCTTTTTCAGTTGCTTTTCGTTGGTGTAAAGAAAGGATACTGATTTTTCTAGGTTAATTTTGTATCCTGCCACTTTGCTGAACCTCTTAATTAGTTCTAAGAGCTTTCTGGTGGAGATTTTAGCATCCCTTAGTTAAACAATCATATCACCAGCAAAGAGGGATAGCTTGACTTCCTCCTTTCCAATTAGTACTCATTTAATTTCCTTTTTTTTTGTCTTATTGCCCAAGCAAGTGTTTCAAGCACTATATTGAAGAGGATTGGTGACAGGGGCAGCCTTGCAGTGTTCCTGCCTTTAAGGGGAATGCTTCTGTCTCTTCTCCATTTAGGATGATGTTGGCTGTGGGTTTCCTGTATATGGCTTTGATTACATTGAGGAATGATCCCTCCAATCCAATTCCCTCTAGGACTTTAAGCATGAAGGGATGCTGGATTTTGTCAAAGGCTTTTTCTGCATCAAATGAGATGATAGTGTGGTTTTTGTCTTTCAATGTGTTTTATGATATTTATTGATTTATGTATGCTGAATCATCCCTGCATCTCTGGTATGAATCCAACTTGGTCATGATGGATGATATTATTTTTTATTTTTATTTATTTCTGTATGTGTATGAATGTGCTGTCTGCATGCAAGTTTGTGCATCGTGTCATGCAATGCCGCGGAGGTCAGAAGAGGGTGTTGGATTCCCCTGGACTTGGAGTTCTCCTCGAATTGGAGTTTCAGACGGTTCTCAGCCGCCATGTGGGTGCTGGGGATCGAATCTGAGTCCTCTGTAAGAGCGGTCGGCACTCTTAACCACTAGGCTATCTCTCCAGCCCCGGATGATATTTTTGATGTGGGTCTGTATACAGTTTGCAAGTATTTTGTTGAGAATATTTGCATTTATGTTCATTAATGAGATGGGTCTATAATTCACCTTTTTGGTTATATCTTTGCCTGATTTTGGTATTGGAATGATGTTGGCTCCATAGAAGGAATTTGAGAGATTTCCTGTTGCTTGAATCCTTCTGAACAATTTGAGTAATAATGATTGTAATTCTTTTGAAATGTTTTATAGAATTTTGCCATGAAACCATCTGGGCCTGGGCTTTTTTTAGTTGGGAAGTTTCTAATTACATCTTCAATTTCTTCATATATTATGGGTCTGTTTAACCTGTTGATCTCTTCTTGGTTAAGCTTGGTGATTCCCAGGATTTCAGATATTCATCCATTTCTCCTAGGTTTTCAAACTTAGTAGTGTATCGGTTTTTGAAGTATTCCCATATGATTTTCTGGATCTTTTAAATGTCTGTTGTGATGTTTCCACTTTCATCACAAACTCTATTGATTTGGAGTTGCTCTTTCTTTCATTTGGTTAACTGGGCTAGAGGTCTGTCTATCTTGTTTATTCTTTCAAAAAAAACAACTTTTGGATTAATCGATTTTTTTGTATTGTTTTCTTTGTTTCTATATCATTGATTTCTGCTCTGATTTTTGTTAGTTCTTCCTGTCTGTTGCGTTTAAGGTTCATTTGTTGTTGTCTCTCAAGTGTTTTTAGCTGCAGTGTTAGATCGCTCACTTGTGCTCTTTCTATTTTTCTTATGTGGGCATTCAGGGCTATAAACTTCCTTCTTAGGATTGCTTTTTTATTTTTATTGATGCTTTGTGTTTTTCATACATCATTTTCCAATTCAGTTCAGGCATATATCCCCTTCCCTTCAACCCACCCCACCCCTACCCATCCCAGATAATGCATTCTGCTCTAACTTTTCTGCATCTTTCTCTGCTTTCTTGTTTTGTTTTGTTTTCATATTTTTTAACAATAAGTGATAATTTATGAGTACAAGCATTCCTCATGTAAAACCATTTGCAGCAGTTGTGCCCAAACCAAACAGCTCATGGGTCCCCACCATCCAGCAGGGGGGGGCTTGTATTTCAATCAAGTTGATCAAATAGAATGTCCGTCAATGTGTTGTAGAGTTCACCATTCACCCCAAATCGCAGCCCTTTCATTCTACCGTGCCCCCTCTCTTCCGCAGTTGTTCCCTAGGCTTAGAAAAGGGGCACAGGTGGATGAGAAGCAAAACAGTCTACTCTACCTGGAGCTTTTGTCTTGGTCTCTAGTCATTCTGGCTGTTTTCTTTCATGGGCTGCAGCTTGTTCCAGGCATAACCTTTCAACAAATCCTATGACATGAAAGCACATGCAATTAGATATATAGGATGTAACTGTATAAAGGTATATAGCCTTTTCGTAGGATCCATACTAAATGAAGCACAGCAATAGATATTAGGTATTTAAACAGTACTAAGTTGTTTATGATGGTAGGAAACATTCTTTGGTATAGACACAGATGTTTGGATGGTATGCTGTGAAGTCAATGAATTACAATTTTCCTTCGTGTAAATATGACACGGCGTGCCTTCCGTGTGGTTTATACACATTCTCCTAACTATTAGAGATGTAAGCTGTGGCATCACCAATGGGTCATTCATCCAAGGAGAGAGCTAATAGCCAATTAGATTTGGGATATACAGACATATGGCTGCCACTGCTGCACAGTATTTCCAGGCAGATGAGGTGTAGCTGGTGCTGATGGAGGAGTCTTGCTTGACTCAAGGAGACCTATATTTGCTTTATTGGTTTAGTGGCCTTTGGTAACACTCTCTAGCATTCCAGAGAGCTTTTAAAGTGTCCCATAGGTTTTGTTGTGTTGTATTATCATTGGCATTCGATTCCAGGAATGCTTTTATTTCTTTATTTTTTTCCTTGACTCATCCATTATTCAGGAGAGTGTTGTTTAGTTTCCATGTGTTCTTGTATATGGTAGGGCTTACCTTGGTGTTGTACTGAGCTTTATTGCACTGTGGCCTGATAGAATGCATGAAATTATTTCAATCTTTTTTGTATTTGTTGAGGTTTTTATCTGTGTCCCAGTATGTGGTCGATTTTGGAGAATGTTTTGTGGGATGCTGAGTAGAAAGTGTATTCTCTGGTATTAGGAGGGAATATTTGGTAGATGTCCATGAGATCCATTTGGTGTATCGTATCACTCAGTTCAGATATCTCTCTATTTATTCTTTGTCTGGTTGATCTATCCAAAGTTCTTAATGGGGTACTGAAGTCTCCTACTATGAGTGTGCTGGGGTTAATCTGTGCCTTGAGTTCCTGGAGAATTGTCTTTATAAAGTTTGGTCCACCAGAGTTTGATATATAAATGATTGTGAAATCTTCAGGGTCAATTGCTCCTTTGACAAAGACATAATGACCCTCTTTGTCTCTTTTGATTTCTTTTACTTTGAAGTCTATTTTGTGTGATATTAAAATAGCAACACCTGTTTTATTTTTGGTACCATTTGCTTGGGATATTTTTTCCATCCCTTCAACCTTAAGTTGGTGCCTATCCTTGAGAGTGAGATGGAGAGTGAGATTTCTTGCAGACAGTATACAGATGGGTTTTGTTTCCTAATCCAATCTCCCAGTCCATATCTTTTGATTGGGGAGTTTAGTCCATTAATATTTAAGGTTATATTTGAAAGATGCACATTGCTTCCTTACACCTTATTAATCCATTTGCAATTTTAGTCTTGGTTTCTATTCCTGCATTTTTGCTTTTATTAATTTCTCTTTCTAGGTGCCTTGGGATAGTTGCTCCTCTCTTCTGTCCTTTCAATTTCTTCAAGTATTTTCTGAAGGGTTGGTTTTCTGGACATGTATTCTATCATCTTGTTTATGTCATGGAAGATTTTCCTCTCTCCTTCAACTAGAATTGACATTTTTGCTGGGTATAGTAACCTGGGTTGGCATCTATAGTCCTTTAACACTGGGAATGCTTTGCTCCACATTTTTCTTGCTTTCATAGTTTGCACTGAGAAGTCAGTTGTAATTCTGATGGGTTACTCCTTATATGTAACATTGATTTTCTCTTGTGGCTTAAAGAATTTTGTCTTTGTTTTGGGTGTCTAGTGTTCTAAATATGATATGGCAGGGGTAGTTTCTTTTCTGGTCTTGTCTATTTGGTGTTCTATGTACTTCTTGTATTTGTCTGGGTTTGTCTTTTTTTTAATTTGGGGAAATTTTCAACTATTATTCTGTTGAAGAGCTGATCAATATCATTCTCTTGGGATTCTTCTCCTTCCTCTATTCCTATGATGTGGAGGTTTGATCTTTTCATAGTGTCCCACAGTTCCTGGTTGTTCCACTTTTGTGTATTTTAAAATTTTTCATAATCTTTACTTGAGCTTTTTAGTTGTTCTGTGTTAACTTTCAGGTCTGATATTCTTTGTTCTGCTTCCTCCATTCTATTTCTGAGGCTTTTTACATTCCTTTCCTCTTGATTGGATGATTGTTCTATTTCCTTTTTCATTTCATCCTGTGTTTTCTTTAGTATTTCTACTTCCTTTTGGAGCTTCTCAATATCTTCTTGTAGCTCCTTGCTTTGCTGGTTGGTTTCCTTTTGCAGTTTTTACACTTTGTTCTGGAGGTTATCATTTTCTCCTTCTAGTTCTTTCTGGAGTTTGTCTTTCTCTCCCTTTAGTTCTTTCCTAAGTTTGTCATTGTCTCCCTCTAGGTCCTTCTTGAATTTTTCATTCTCTCTCCTTAGTTCTCTGACTTGTTCTTTATATTCTTTGATTTCTCTGAATAGGTCTGCAATTGTTCCAATAAGATCTGTGTCCTGGGTCACTCCCAGGGGGATCCCACTGTAGGAATCTCCCACAGGGTTGGTAGAACTTGGTGTGGAATTATCCTGCACCTTTTCCATGTTGTCCCTTCATCGTGTCCCTGGCATATGTGTTTCCCTTTTTGCCTGTATTCAGATGTGAATTACAAATGCCTCTTTACTGTGTTCAAGGCTTGCTTTGCTTGCCTCCTTCAGATGCCTTTTTCTTTCTCCTTATTTATGGAGTGTTGACTTGTCTAGGTTTCAGGCTTTCAATTTTGTTTATATGTTGGAAGTCTAACTCACTCTTCCCTTTCTGTTTTGAAAGTTCTCCAAAACATCCACTTGGATACTCCCTCAGCAATTGCAGTAGGCCAGGGTGGGAGGGTGGTAATGCCTGGCTTAGTCTGAGCCTCAGCTCCTACCTGTGCTTCAGGTGCTGCTAAGAAGTCCCTGATCTAAGTTCTGTCTCACAGTGGCAACAGGCCCATCTTTAACACCAGCCAGCTGGGCGACTCTGCCCTGACAACCACACCAGACAGTGATCTAACAGGCCCACCTAGCAGGGCAACTCCACCCCAGACAGCCACACAAGACAATGATTTACCTCTCTAACAAACCAAGGAAACAATTATCCAATAACCCAGGGATAGATCTATCCAACAATCCACCTGGCTGAAGTGCCTGGCTCCTACCTGTGCTCGGGTGGTCCTGGGAAGTCCCTGATCTAAGCTCTGTGCATGCCTATGAATTTTAAATTGATGTGAACTTAGAGCAAACACACACCTTGAGGCAGACAGGAAGTCTCACAAGAAACATCTTTGACATTTACGGGATTATTTATTCTTTCTCCACTCTCTTACTCTCCCTTGATTTAATTTAAAAATCACTTATTGGGATAATGCCTTTAGGGTAAACTATAGATGTTTTATATCTGTGCTCTATTGACAATATGGTAAAGATAGTTTATTTCATGCCTTTCTCTGAAGAAAGTGAGAATAAAATATCATAACATAGAATATGACTTGTGGCCCATCATCAATAGTTAAACTTTAAGAATCTATTGATGACTCTGTTGATGCCATGGTGACTGCTACTATTGTTCTTTAAAAACTCACTCTGCAGTGATACTTCCTTGATCAAAATGGTTGTAGTCAGTACCCGGGAGATTAATACCATGGAAGGAAGCCAAGGCAACAGGGCAGGCTAAATGGAGCCACACAACTGCAAGGTGGCTGAAGAACCTTAGTTGACCAGGCCAGCATCTCCAAAGTGATTGCCCTGCTTCATATTTTTTTTATGTTGGATCTAATAGAGTCTTTTTAAAAAAATTCTGAACATTTCAACATCTTGAAATATTGGATTCTTAAGGGAAGGGGACAAACTTAAAGAAGGAATCTCTATTTTCTACTAAGTTGAACCTTGAAAGAAATAATAGCTGATGCAAGAAGACATTGGGAAGGATCTGAGTGCAAATCACTCTCTCCCACATACCTAGTTTCTCCTTTGGATGCCTATTTCACAGAACTCTGCTTCTCCAAAGGAATGGAGAAAAGGTCAGTCATTATTAAGCTAAGGACCAAAAGAATTTTATGTATAAATTTGCTGCTAAATTACTGGAAATTTTTTTATTTTATTAATTCATTCTTATTACATTCATCTCTGGCACATATACCATGACCAAAGACTATGATATATGTTCTTTCACTTTTAATATTTTTAAAAAATACAGTTCTTAATAAAATTTGATCCCCTTTCCCACCCATGCCCCCCCACACACCTGGCCTCATGCACTCTGTCATACATGCTAAGTCCCATTTGGTCAAGCATCTTACCCAGATGTCCTTCAGTATAAATTCATCTGTTGGAGTCTCTTTAGCTTATCTAGAAATATGTGGAAGGTTTATTCGCCCTCTCCAGCTGCAGTCAGTTTCCAAGTTCTCAAGCCAGGGCCAGACTACCCCTCATTTCCCACACACCATTCTGAGCCACTGTTTAATTAAGTTGGCATGGGTCTTGTGATTTGTGTTGCCGTTGCCACAGGTTCATATGAACAAACTTCCAGTGGCCTGAAATCTTGCTTTCCTATGTTCATGGACCAACCTCAGATCTTACAGTCTTTCTGGTGTATCATCTGAAATGGTTCCTGAGTCATGAGTGGGTTATCTATGGGAGGGTGGTCAATAGCCATCTAATTGAACCTAAAGCCCTGTCAATGGAAGTTAACTCATGGGTAGCACTCTAATTATAGCCAAACATACATGGATGGAGAGGTGATAAATCCTAGAGAAAACTGTATCTGGGTCATATCTCTTGGCACATGAAATTTCTTAGCATATTCTAAATATGCATCCTTATATTTACAGAAAAGTCTAGAGCGCAGTACTTATCAAAGAAGCTTCTTTTTGCGAGAGGTGGAGGTTACTGCAGAGGTCCACAAGTGGTCACACTTAGAGAATATGTGTCTGAGAGTTGCCCACCTGCAGGCGACATATCTACTTTGGAACCTCTACACCTAAGGTTCACAGAGCATAATGGAATAGGGGTAGAGAATATTACTGCATCCCTTCACTTTCTCTATTGAGGCTTCCTTATACAATAGAGTTCAATGAACACAGAAAGCCACTAGTGGCTAAGTTTTTGAAAATAAGAGACTGCAGAGTATGCGTCCTTGGATAAGACTCCTACATTTTTAATATTTTTGAGTTTTTGCTCATTTCATGTAATGTAATACATCATAATCAAATTTAGACCTCTTCACCACCATAGCCCCCCCACCACCAGATTTCAGATACTCTGTCTTGTCTGTTTACAGAGTCTTTCAAGCCACCAGAAATGTGTTCATATGAAATTACAACAATGCCAACAGTATGCCCCAAACCCATGTCAACACAATCAGATAAAAACCCAGCACAGAATGGAGAAATGGGCAGCAGGCCCAGATCCTAGCCAAGGAACTATTGCCAATGAGTACTGTGGGGTAGGGAGAGTAGATATTCTTTAAGGGAGTGACTCTAGATAGGCTGAATAGGCTCCAATAGATGAACTTGCACCCAAGGGACATCTGGATACAAAAGCTTGACTGGATAGGACTTATCATATATGATATTCCTTTAAAATATCACTTTTACAAATTAATAAAATGAAGTGGACAGAAGTAAAACACTTTACTAGCATAAAGGCAACATCTAGGAAAATGATCTCTCATATGTCTTGAACCAATTAATATGTAAGGTGATTACATTGCCAAAATTTTATGTCATTTAAACACATAAATTTAAACTGGCATAATAATCTGTGCATAATCTTCAAAAATAAATTCCTGATAGCATTGGTTAGTGTGGTATAAGACCAGATGTTCAAAAATGCAAATGCATAAAGATTTATTATGAAGTGCTAAAACTTTCAGCTGTTCTTTGGAAACTTTGTAATGTTTTTCAGGAATTACCCATGAAATATTTGAAAAATAGATTGGTATTGATTCTATTTCATATATCTGAAAGATGCATGGATAAAAAGAAGATACCTACTGGATATGACATATACACTGCTAGACTATATGGAAACTTTTCATTTTGACTCATGATGATAAAAGAAGCCTTGATTTAGTTCTTGTACTTATTCTTAATTATACATCTTTAAGATTCTATAACCTTTTTTTTTTTTACAATAAACTCCTAAAATAATGTCAAAATTGAGTTAGCAAGAATGCCCAAATTTGTGGTCTTCCTCTTGACTGTAATATTCAGAAGGAAAGCATCTTACTGTTTTGGAACAGAATTTGTAGCATTAGTATTACTTTTGAATTTAGAACAACAATTCTTAGGCACCACCCTACCTCCAATGAATCAGAAAATTTACATGAGAAGCCAAAAATTCAGACAGTCCACCCATTCAAATACATGCTAAAGTAAGAATTCAGACAAGCCACCCAATCCAGACAGGCCGCCCATGCAAATACATGTTAAATTATGAAAGTTGAGAACCATTGATGTAGATATTTTTAAGTTCAGCAGAGTCTGATTCACTTAAGCAGAAGGAATTGCATCTCCGTCTACAAACATGACATGCTTGGGAAATGCTGCCCTGTAGGATTCATCAGGATATCGCTCCTGTCACATAGCTCTCACCATCTTATAAAAGCTCCCAGACTGAGAAACGTGATTTCTAAATTAAGCACTGTAATCAGCTTGCAAGTCCTTGAGATTGGGCAGAGGCGACATTTGCTTTTGTGTGTGTTTCATAGACTTAACTAAGGCATTAATTCTGGCCTTGGAAATGTTTATTTCAAGATTTTAGTCATTTGGACATTAATAAAAATTATAATTTTGAAAACTTCTCATCTTAGTTTATTTTTGTTCTCTAAACTATTATTGGTACAGCTCTACATTTAATAATTAAATAATTCATGTCAGAAAAAGGTAAACATATTAGATGTACAAATGCTAATATAATTTTTGTTCACAATAAATTATTTTAATGTTTTCACTATTTTAAAGTCTACCATCTCATTTTTATGATTTAAATATGCAGTTAAAATAATCCTCACCTGGGGCTGGTGGCATACACATTTAATCCCAGCAACTGAGAAGCAGAGCACTCAGTCCTCTGTGAGATTCAGGGAACCCTGTAGAGGTCCAGGCCAGTTGGGGCTACAGGAAGAAATTGTCTCAAAAATAAAAGGTTTCAAATCTTTGCATTTTGATTTAAATTTATAAGATCCCATTTTCTAGTTTTGAAGTAGGATATTTGCTTTAGTACATAGTTTTTGGAATAAGCACATTACATCTCAGCTTCTATGTTAATTTAGGCATAAATATTTTCAGCAGTTTAATGACTTTCTGATAATGAATTTAATGAGCATAGCATTATATTAGGTTAGGGCACTTAATTAATATTCTCTGTTAGTGATTCCAGGTAAACATGATTTCTCGCCCACCAAGGTCTTACAGAGGAGAGGCAATGAATGAGAAAATTTCTTACATTTTATTTTCTGTTATACATATTTGATGGTGGCTTTATGGAGTTAGCTGGCCCTAAAACATCTCCCCATTTTTTTTGACAACATAGTCACTGAAAACAAGGCATTCACACTGATCTCTGTGTGTGCCAGGAAAATTGTGGATCAATGTTTTACAATGTGTCATTATCAGATAACACATTCTTCACAGTAGGTAATTAGCAGGCTATAATGAGAATCAAGTCCAATATTTCACATATGCCCCTAAAAGCTACACTTCCAGCAGGAGGAAAGATTGAGTTACAAAATGGTTTTCCACACATTGTTTCATTAAATGCTAAAGGAAAATCATTTAAAATTCATAAACCTGGACAAATGTTCAGATAATAGAATCTTCCTGAATCCAGGTAACAGTATTGATCAACATTTGATGTTCAATCACTTGCAGTGGAGTTTGGTAGACTGATTTTGATAATAACAAATTATTTTCATGTTTGGATTATTTTAAAATATTTTCTTTTGTTTATAATTGTCTTCCCTTTTTAGAGTTAAATATTATATACAGTTACACAATATATTTATAAAGTCGAAGTGACACTGTTATATATGTACACCACATGTAATGATTAAAAAGACTAATTAGCATATCCTTCAGCGTAAATACTTCCATGTTAGTTAAAGGTGACTAGAAATTGAGTATCACACAAATCTGCTGGGAAACACTCCATGCATTGCATGCCATAGTTTTTCTGTTAAAGAAAAGATATTTGTCTAAGAATCTCTATCATCAGATTGACAAGGCACTAGATGATGTCTAATTAAAATTGGACTTGGGCTTGGGAATTAAACATAGAGAAAGCATAACACTGAGGTTCGATTTAAGAGATCTGGAGTCAGATATTTCTGACTTAAGTGCTGAGTGCTATATGCTCAGAGTGCATAATCATAGTTCAGTTAAATAATCCTGTGTTACCTTCTCTGTGAAATTCTATAAATGAACAAAAGTAAACGCTTCTTAGGGATAGGTTAGAAGTAGCAAGAAGTCAAGTGAATTTAGAACAGTGCTTGACAATGAGAGTAATGAAGGTTTTATTTCTTATTTTTTATCTATATTCTTCTACTTTTAAGTTTTCAGCAGAACCCTTGTGACATTTATGTAGGTATAACCCTGGAAGAGTTGGAATATTAATCTATTATTGCCTAGTCATAAATTTCAAATAAGATATTGAATTAGATAAATGGCACCTAACATGTAGAAAGGTTTTGAAGTATGGGACACAGATCAAGATGGTTTGTAGAAACCATAGTGTAAAGAGAGACACCATGAGATACTGAAGAAAAATTACACTGTACGTAGGAGCTCATCATGGTGAACTTGCACCCTATGCATGAATTCAATATCTAGGTGACTCCTAGGAATTTAATACTCTTTCATTCGTGACTGAGTTGCTTTATCAGTGACAGAATACAACATTTCAAAAATTAACGAGAAATTTACAGAACACACATGTAATCATGAAATAGGAAATATTTTGTCATTATTTAATATTTATTGAGTGATAAAGTGTCAGAGACTGTGCTAGGAGAAAATACAAAGACTTTTGGTGAGTCTACTAGAGACATAAATGATAGTTTTATTTAGGACATCACACTCTGTGTGACACACAGCCATGGAATTAGTTTATATTTTTTATGTCTACCTCAACTGTAATTTCAGTTTCAACAGTTTTGTTTAGTCTTGATCAATTGAAATTATTAAATGAAACATTCTAGAAATAGCCTGGGATGGTGGTACAAGTCTTTATTCCTAGCATTCAAGAGGCAGAGGCAGCCAGATCTCTGTGAGTTCAAGACCAGCCTTGTTTACATAGTGAGTTGCAGAACAGCTGTCTCAAAAGAAGTCTGGAAATAATTCAGAAGTTTTACATTGTACATCATTTTGAGTGAAGCATGACTAAAACCTGTGTAAATTAAGCTCTCTACTCTATCATGAGTTATGACACAAATTTGCTCTTTGTCAGTGTATCCAAGCTATGTATGCTATCCTCTGATTATTTATTTAGTAGTGACCTTGGTTACTAGATGGATCATGGCTATATAGGGTCCACTGTGCTTATCCTAAAATAACCATTCCTTCCTGAATTATGGCATCAAATTGTAGGAGTAGGTCACTGGGAGTTTTGTTAAAGTAAACTGTTAAATTTGTCCCATTTTTATATTTATTGGTCTTAGTCTCTTATTGTGCCAAGTTTATTACATTTTATCAAATGAACATGTGTGTATGCACGTGTGTGTGACCTAAGCTATCCTTTTTAGATAAGAGATACTGTTATATATGCATGTATATTTGTTAAAAATGTATGCTGATACATATGTGATGGTTATACACACATATGTCAGAATAATACAGAGGGTAGGGAACGACAACAACATAAAGACTGGGTCTGGGGCTGGAGAGATAGCCTAGCAGATAAGAGCACCGACTGCTCTTGCAGAGGACCCGGGTTTGATCCCCAGCACACATATGGCGGCTAAGAACCGTCTGTAACTCCAGTTCCAGGAGAACTCCAGTTCAGAATCCAACACCCTCTTCTGACCTCCGCAGCATTGCACGACACGGGTGCACAAACCTGCATGCAGACAGTACATTCACACACATACAAAAAAAAAAAAAAAAGACTGGGTCAAAGAACTGACTGATACAGTTAAATTCTGCCCCAAACAACAAGCCTCTGCAGTGAAAAACTTTGGAAAGACTGAAGGAAAGATGCAAGACATGTATGGCAGAATGCATGAACTGGGGTGGGGGGGCAGGGAGAAGGGAATTTGTCTAAATTGGACTGAAATGTAATGTATGAAATACACAAATCATCAGTAAAAGTATTTAAAAAATAAGTTGTGCAGACCAATGTGTTGGCCCAGAGTGTTCTGGGAGCTGGGAGCTGAGGTTCGAACACAGACACTGCTGGTGACTGCTGCCCAAGCAGCTGGGGCTGAGGGTACTGGGGTGTGGCTAAGTAAGCAACCTGCCCCCACCCCTCTTCAGAAGGTGTCATCTGGGTTGTTACCTGCCCAGCTCTTGCAGAACAGAAAGGGAAGAGTGAACTATACCTTCCAATATATAACCAAAATTAAAAGCCTAATACCTAGAGAAGTCAAGACTCCTAAGAAAAATACAACGAAGGCACCTGAAAGAATCAAGGAAAGCAATCCTTCAACAAGGTGATGACTCCTAAAATGAGATGTCCCTAGAGATAACCCAGGACACAGATCAGAGAATAACAATCACAGATATATTCAAAGAAATCATAGAACTAAGGGGGAGAGAATGAAAAACTCAGAAATGACCTAGAGGGAGACAAGGACAAAACCTTCAACAAGGTTAAGAGGCATTCAAGATTCACATCAGAATACACACAAAAGGCAAACCACATGCCAAGACCACAAGGAAAGAACAATATGGGAAAAGTGCAGAATCACTCCACACCAAACTCTATGGAGCCTGTGGATGACTCCTAAAATGAGATGTCCCTAGAGATAACCCAGGACACAGATCAGAGAATAACAATCACAGATATATTCAAAGAAATCATAGAACTAAGGGGAGAGAATGAAAAACTCAGAAATGACCTAGAGGGAGACAAGGACAAACTTCAGAAAGAACAAAAAGTAAAAAAATGATGGACTCTGCAAAGAGCTAGAGGGATAAAATTACAAACTCCAGAAGGAAGTGGAAACACTGAAAAGATCCCATGCTAAAATGTAAAGGGAAACCAACATGCAAAACAAAGAGCTTCAAGAAAAGATTGAGAAGCTCCAAAAGGAAGTGGAAATAGTAAAGAAAACACAGGGCTAACTGACAAAGGAAACGGAACAGTCATCCAATCAAGAAGAAAGAATGGAAAAAAGCCTTAGAAGCAGAATGGAGGAAGCAGAAAAAAGAATATCAGACCTAGAACATAACACAGAACAACTAAAAAGCTCAAGCAAAGACTACGAAAATTTTAAAAACATACAAGAGTGGAACAACCAAGAAATGTGGGACACTATGAAGAAATCAAACCACCACATCATAGAGATAGAGGAAGGAGAAGAATGCCAAGAGAATGGTATTGATCAGATTGTCAACAGGATAATGGATGAAAATTTCCCCAAATTAAAAAAAAAAGACAAACCCAAATACAAGAAGCAGATAGAACACCAAATAGACAAGACCAGAAAAGAAACTACCCCCACCATATCATAGTTAGAACACTAGACACCCAAAACAAAGACAAACTTCTTTAAGCCACAAGAGAAAAACAAAAAGTTACATATTAGGGGAAACCTATCAAAATTACAACTGACTTTTCAGTGCAAACTATGAAAGCAAGAAGAATGTGGAGCAAAGCATTCCCAGTGTTAACGGACTATAAATGCCATCCCAGGTTACTATACCCAGCAAAAATGTCGATTCTAGTTGAAGGAAAGAGAAAAATCTTCCATGACATAAAGAAGATGAAAGAATACATTTCTGGGTGATGGAGAGATGGCCTAGTGGTTAAGAGAGCCACTGACTGCTCTTGCAGATGACCCGGTTTTGATCACCAGCACCTACATTGCGGCTGAAAACTGTCCGTAACTCCAGTTCCAGGGGAATCCACCACCCTCTTCTGACCTCCGCGGCATTGCACGGCATGGGTGCACAAACCTGCATGCAGACAGTACATTCATACACATACGAAAATAAAATTTAAAAAAAGAATACATGTCCGGAAAACCAACCCTTCAGAGAATACTTGAAGCAATTCAAAGGACAGAGGAGAGGAGCTACTACCCTCAGGTACCTTGAAAGAGAAATTAGTAAAAGCAGAAATGCAGAAGTAGAAACCTAGAAGAAAAATGCAAATGGATAATAACGTGAAAGGAAGCAACACACATTATAACATTATAACCTTAAATATTAATGGACTAAATTCCTCAATCAAAAGGCATAAACTAGGAGAATCGATTAAGAAACAGAATCCATTGATTTGCTGTCTGCAAGAAACCCATCTCACCCTCAAGGATAGGCATCAACTTAAAGTGAAAGGATGGGAAAAATATTCCAAGCAAATGGTACCAAAAAGAAAGCAGGAGTTGCTACCTTAATATCAGACAAAATAGACTTCAAAGGAGAAGCAGTTAGAAGAGAGAAAGATGGACATTTTATCTTTATCAAAGGGAAAATTAACCACGAAGACTTCACAATCATGAATATATTTGCGCCAAACTCCGGTGGACTGACCTTTATAAATACAACTCTACAGGACCTCAAGGCACAGATTAACCCCAGCACACTCATAGTAGGGGACTTCAATAGCCCACTGAGTCCTTTGGACAGATCAACTGGACAAAGAATAAACAGAGAGACATCTGAACTGAACAATACAATATAGGAAATGGACCTCACAGACAAATTCCGAATATTCCACCCAAGCACCAGAGAGTACACTTTCTACTCAGTACCTCACGGAATATTCTCCAAAATTGACCACATGCCAGGACACAGAATAAACCTCAACAAATACAAAAATTTGAAATGATTTCATGCATTCTATCAGACCATAGTGCAATAAAGCACATCAACACCAGGATAAGCCCTGCTACCTATAGGAACACATGGAGACTAAACAACACACTCCTAAATAATGAATGGGTCAAGGAGGAAATAAAGAAAGAAATAAAAGCATTCCTGGCACTAAACAACAATGACAGTACAACAAAACAAAACCTATGGGACACCTTAAAAACAGTCCTAAAAGGGAAGTTTATAGCCCTGGGTGCCTATATTTAAAAAAAGAAAACAAACAAACAGAAAGAGCACAGATAAATGAGCTAATACTGCAGATATAAACACTTGAAAGATGACAACAAATAAACCCTAAATGCAACAGACAGGAAGAAATAATAATAATCAGAGCAGAAATTAATGAAATAGAAACAAAGAAAATAATACAAAAAATCAACGAATCCAAAATTTGGTTCTTTGAGAGAATAAACAAGATAGACAGACCCCTAGCCCAGTTAACCAAAAGAAAGAAAGAGCAACTCCAAATCAGTAGAATTAATGATGAAAGGGGAAATATCAAAACAGACAATGAAAAGATCCAGACAATCATATAAGAATACTTCAAAAACCTATACTCTACTAAATTTGAAAACTTAAGAGAAATGGATGAATTTCTGCAATCCAGGGAATTGCCAAAGCTAAACCAAGAGGAAGTTGACAGCTTAAACAGACCCATGATATATGAAGAAATTGAAAATGTAATAAGAGAGCTCCCAACTAAAAAATACCCAGGTCCAGGTAGTTTCACAGCAGAATTCTATAAAATATTTAAAGAGGATGTACAACCATTATTGCTCAAACTGATCAGAAGGATACAAGCATAGGGAAATCTCCCAAATTCCTTCTATGAAGCCATCATCACTCTAATATTAAAACCAGGCAATGATGAAAAATAAAAAGAGAACTACAGACCCATCTCATTAATGAACTCAGATGCAAAAATTCTCACCAAAATACTTGCAAACTGTATACAGACCTACATCAAAAAGATCATTCACCATGATCAAGTTGGATTCATACCAGAGATGCAGGGATGGTTCAGCATAGGAAAATCAGTAAATATCATAAAATATATAAATGGACTGAAGGACAAAAAAAAAAATCCCATGATCATCTCAAATGATGTAGACTAAGCCTTTGACAAAATCCAGAATCCTTTCATGATTAAAGCACTAGATGGAATTGGACTGGAAGTCTCATTCTTCATCATAAGCAAAGCCATAAACAAAAATCCCACAACCAACATAATCCTAAATAGAGAAAAGTTAAAAGCATTCCCCATAAAGGTAGGAACCCGACAAGTTTTCCCCTTATCTCAACTTCTCTTCAATATAATGCAGGAAACATTGGCTAGGGCAATAAGGCAAGACCAGAAAAAAAAACCACTCCCGCCATATCATGATTAAGAGTTTCGGTAAATTGGCATGATACAAAATTAATCTAGAAAAATCAGTAGACTTTCTTTACGCCAAAAACAAGCAACTGAAGAAGGAATACAAGGGGACCTTCCAAACCACAGTAGCCTCAAAACAATAAAATACATAGGAATAAGTCTAAGCAAAACCACCAAAGATCTGTACAACAAAAATTATAAACTCCTGAAGAAGGAGATTGAAGAAGACATCAGAAGCTGGAAAGATCTTCCATGTTCATGGTTTGGAAAAATTATTATAGTAAAAAGTCCATTCTACCCAAATTAATATACAGATTCAATGCAATTACAATTAAAATCCCAAGGACATTCTTCACCGGCTTGGAAAAAAGTTCTTAAATTCATATGGAACAACAAAAACCCTGGAATAGCCAAAGCAACCCTGAGTGAAAAGAGCAATACAGGGGGATTTCTATACCAGACATCAAAACTAGCCTGGTACTGGCACAAAAACAGACCTGTAGACCAAGGAACAAAACTGAAGATCCAAACTTGAGCACATACAATTTCAGCCACTTCATATTTGACAAGGGGGGCAAAGAGACGCAATGGAGGAAAGACAGCATCTTCAGCAAATGGTATTCACAAAACTGGATCCCCACTTGTAGAATAATAAAATTAAACCCCTACCTCTCACCCTATACAAAAATTAACTCCAAATGGACCAAAGACCTCAATGTGAAACCCAAAACTCTGAAGGTAATAGAAGAAAAAGTTGGCAGCAACTTACAAGACATAGGTGGAGGAAAATACTTTCTAAATCAGACAGCAGCTGGGCAGGAAGTAAGGCCAACAATTGACAAGTGGGACCTTATTAAATTCCAAAGTTTCTGTACAGCAAAAAAAAAAAAAAATCAGGGAAGTGAAGAGAAAACCCACAGAGTGGGAGGAAACTTTCACTGCTGATACATCCCACAGATCATTAACTTCCAGAATATATGAAGTGCTCAAAAAACAAAGAAGAAAACAAATGACTCACTCAAAAGATAGAGAGCTGACTAGACACTCAAGGAAATAGAGATGGCTGAGAAACATCTTAAAAAGTGTTCAACATCTCTAATAATTAAGGAAATGCAAATTAAAACCACTTTAGAATATCTTCTCACCCTGATAAGACTGGCAAGGATCAAGCAAACAAATGATACTAAATGCTGGAGAGGGTGTGCAGAAAGGGGAACACATATCCACTGCTGGTGGGAATGCAGACTTGTACAACCACTATGGAAAACAGTATGGAGAACCCTTAAAAGACTCAAAATGACCCAGCCATACCACTTTTGGGAATATATCCACCAGACTCTTCCTACCACAGAGATACATGTATAGCCATGTTTATTGCAGCTCTCTTCTCAATAGTGAAGACCTGGAACCACCCCAAGTGCACCTCAGTGGATGAGTGGTTACAGAAAATGTGGTACATCTACACAATGGAGATCTACGCAGGGGTAATGAAATTTGCATCATGAAATTTGCAAGTAAATGGATGGAAGTAGTAGATTTTATATAAGTGAAGTAACATGATCCCAGAAAAACAAAAGATGAATTATATCCCTTATCGGATGCTAGTACCAAGTACCTAGTTGTAAGACAAACTGAGCAATGTTAATGTTATATTCCTCACAATCTAAAGACAACTGTGCTCTTGCATTGTGAATCCCTAAACAGGTTCTAGAGCTGACCTAACATTTATTTTCAGACCTTGGGTTTTTTTTTTTAACATGATAGAGGGTATGTGTGCATCTTTTAGAGTAATACGGATTAAAATGGAAAGATGCAAATCAAGAAATATGATATGGAAATAATATATAGTTTGTTTCCAAATGATACAAATTTTATATAGGTGTGATATAATAGGCTGGTGCAACTTAGCCTTTCTGGGTGCTTAATGCCCATACCAATTTGGCCAAGGGTCCTAAGGGATAATAACTTTGTTCCTTGCCCTCAGAGGTCAACCAAGTCTTAGGGGATTATGCATGGGGGCATTTCTTGAAATGTCCTGTGAATGTTCAGGGAGATCTTGGAGAGCCACTAATGGGACTTCAGCCAGTGTCTGGTCTATAAAGAGGAAAGTCTGCTCATGCTTCAGAAAAGGAAGCCTGGTCTAGCAAGACCTGATTTTGTCCTCTAGTGAATGGAACTGGTAAACGCAAAGCTGAAAGGAGCAAGACACTCCCACCCTTCTCTCCCCCACCCCCAAAACCCCAAGAGTCCCCTGAGGACCAGATCCTCAACTGACCTTAAGAAAACAAAACCTTAGTTAATCTGGGCTGTGTGGCCTTAAGCATCCAAAAGGAAAATACAATCAGATATAAACAGCAAGACTAGAAAAACTCTACTGCAGACATAAAACTTGAGATCTTAGTAAAAAGATAAAAAGAAAAAAGAGAAAGTACTGTTGTTTGAAGGGTACTGTCTTCAATTCTTACTGGCAAGTGCATCTACTCTGTGGCTGCCTCCACTTTTAGCACTCCTCAAAGACACGAGACACAGCTTTTTAACCTTCCAATATGGACTGAAATCTCATGTCTCTCCAAGTGTCCTCCAAAACTTCAATGCCAGATGGGGACTACTGAGATACCCAGCTTGTGGACTAAGCAGCTAAGGGGATGTCAGCCTGGTAAGAATATAGACTGCCATTGTTGGAGTACCTGGGTTGTATCATGGAGGCCAGTCCAGGGGGATCAAGACAAGGACACGTGCTTAACGGACTTTATTTGGGGGACCATGGGAGGGAAAGACCCCAATGTGAAGCAAAAGTGCAGGATTGATGGTTGTTTGGGATTGCCAAGGTGGAACCTTCAAGGACTTCCTAAAGGAAAACATGACATCTCTTAGGAGAGAAAAAAATCCTCCAATTCAAGTGACATGTGTATGTATGTATGTATGTATGTATGTATGTATGTATGTATTTATGTGTACATAGAGCTATGTTTATATACTGTAGCAATACAAGTTGGAGAGAACAACAACAAAAGAACTGAAAAACAACTATGGAAAGACTCAGAAAAAGATGCAGGACATATATGGCAGAGTGCAGGGACTCAGGTGGGGTGGGGGGCATGGATAGGGAAGCGACTTTAGATTCGATTAAGAAATGATGTATGACATATGGAAAAAGTTTAATAACAATAAAAGAAAGTAAAAATAATGAATTAAATACTAAATAATAAAACAGCATTTAAAATAAATAAATAATGAAATAAAAATAAAAATATATGTTGTGATACAGTAGTCTTAGATTAAATTTTCCTATTTTACAATTAAGCAGATTATCTCAACATTATATTTTAATCATTTGAAAATTCTATAAATGAAAGTTTCCTTCTAGACAACTCTTATTATCTCTGCTCTAGTAGATTATGACATACACAATGAATTTGTAGATATGGCAAAGCAGAGTGACCTTCCAGAAGATTCTGGAGTAAATCTGCAAAAGTACAGCTCTCCATTTCCCTTAATTGACCTACTATAATAATAATAAAAAGAAATAATTACCTTTTTTAGCCACTCTGAGATTGCCCACTAAGACTGTGCAATTGTTATAGAAAATGGCTATAGTGAGAAAATGCCAAAGGCATTCACAGAAATCCAGAGTTCACAAAAAGGTTCTGCTTTATTAGTCTTTACTGTTGAGTAAAATTATGCTTAATGAGAGGGGAAACAGGGCAAAGAAAGAGGTGGGGCAGCAGTGCTATGTTTTGCAGAACTATGGAAACAGTTGCTAGGAGGCACATTCATTTACAAATTCCTTCCCTGTGTTCATTTTTGCAGCCCCTGATCCTGGCCCCATTTGGATGATTTATATGACAATTTATTGCTACAATTGGTCAGTGAGCATTTTAGAAGATGTGAGTTAACTATGGCTAGCCTTCCTCTCCTCATCTGAGTCTGAAAGTACAGGTCATTGTCATGAGACAGAGTGCTAATGAGAGAAGAAGTAGATGTTAATTTCTAGTGAGATTGTTTTCTTGTGTTGAATTAAACTAAATGTCTATTGCTTATCATGTTCCTAGTACCTTTGACAAGATGTGAAATGAAACATTTCTAAAAATAATGCAGCATTTCTTTGCCTTTAATCCCATGTCTACCTTTTTCTTTTCTTAAGTGAAGGAAACCAGCAAAATTCCTTTTTAAGACTAATGGAAATCTGTATGATGTTTGTTCACACACTTTTTGATAGGTTGTTTGCATTAATCATTTAAAAGATGTCTTTGATAAGAAACACATACTCTGAAATTTTATAGGCCAATAAACAAATTTGTATCATTAATTACCACTGTCTCGGTATTTGATTAGTTGGGATGGTTCTTGTTAAATAGATTGATGGGAATAAGATGCTTGATTTTCTGGAAAGTAGCCTGACAGATTAACCAACCCGTGATTCATCCAATCAAGAGCACTCTTAGAAGATTTTGAATATTTTCCTCTCTTTCAATCACACTAATGAAAATTGCTTGCCTGAAAAATTGATAGGATTTTTCTTATAAACTCTTAGAAGAATCAAGCCCTGCCCACTAGGGGCAGGGCTTAATCTTACATTAAGCTACATTTCTTGAAACATGAAATTGTGGAAAAAATGTTTTATTAAGTGTAAATATGGAAAAACAGAAGACCCTCTGATACCAAAACCAATACTGAGCAAAAAGACCAAAGCAGGGGATGTTACTATACCAGATTTCAAACTATATTACAGGGCTTTAGTCATAAAAACAGCATGGTATTGGCAAAAATTCAGCCCTGTAGATAATTTAAACAAAATTGCAGCTCTAAACTTGAGTGCATGCAATTTGACTCACCTCCTATTTGACAAAGTGGCCAAGAAGACTCAGTGGAGGAAAAACAGCATCTTCAGCAAATGGCATTGGCAAAACTGCATCAACATTTGTAGAAGAATAAAACTAAACCTCTACCTTTCCCATATAAAAAAAATCAACCCTAAATGAATCAAAAGGCATCATTGTGAAACCCAAAACCCTGAAAACAATAAATGAAAATGTTGGGGATAACCTACAAGATAAAAGAGTAGGAAGTCTTAGTAAATCAGACAGCAGTTATGCAAGAAATAAGGTCAACAATTAACAAATAGGACTTCATTAAACTTAAAAGCTTCTGTATAGCAAAAGAAATAATTAAGGAAGTGAAGAGAAAACCCACAGAGTGGGAGTAAATCTTCATCAGTGACACATCTGACAGAGGTTAAGCATCCAGGGAATGTAAATTACTCAAAAAATAAAGGATCAAGAAAAAAAAAATGACCCAATCAAAAGATGGAGCAAGGGCTGGAGAGATGGCCTAGCGGTTAAGAGCGCCGACCGCTCTTGCAGAGGACCCGGGTTCAATCCCCAGCACCCACATGGGGGCTGAGAACCGTCTGAAACTCCAATTCCAGGAGAACTCCAGCTCCAGGGGAATCTGACACCCACTTCAGACCTCCGCGGCATTGCACGACATGGGGGCACAGACTTGCATGCAGACAGTACATTCGTACGCATACAGAAATAAATAAAAATTAAAAAAAAATTTAAAAAAAGATGGAGCAAAGAGCTGAACAGAGACTTAACAAATGAAGAAGTGGAGATCTCCCAAGACCAGCTGAAGTGCACATACTGGGGCACAGGCTAAAGAGCACACACCCCCGCCCCCAACTGTGATTATGAAGGCACCTGAAGGAGGCAAGCAAAGCAAGACTTCAACACAGTGAAGAGGCATTTGGGACTCGCATTGGAATACAGGCAAGGAGAAGCCCATATGCCAGGAACATGAAGAAGAGACAACACGGGAAAGGGGCAGGATAATCCTCCACCAAGCTCTACCAACCCTATGGAAGATTCCTACAGTGGGATCCCCCTGGGGATGGCCCAGGACACAGATATCAGAAATACAATTGGGAACAAACTTAAAGAACTACAAGATTATAAAGAACAAACCAAAGAATTAAGAAAAGAGAAGAACTCAAGAAGGACCTAGAGAGACAGAATGACAAACTCCAGAAGGATGTAGAAACACTGAAAAGATCCCATGCTGAAAAAGATAAGGAAACCAACCAGCGAAGCAAAGAGCTACAGGAAGAGATTGAGAAGCTCCAAAAGGAAGTAGAAATACTAAAGAAATCAGAAGAGGAAATGAAAAAGGAAATCAAACACTCATCCAATCAAGAGGAAAGGAATGGAAAAAGCCTCAGAAGCAGAATGGAGGAAGCCAGAAAAGATAGCAGACCTGGAAGATAACCCAGAACAATTAAAAACCTCAAGTAAAGATTATGAAAATTTAAAATACAAAAAGTGGAACACAACCAGGAACTGTGGACACGATGAAAAGATCAAACCTCCGCTCATGGGAATAGGGAAGAAGAAGAATCCCAAGAGAATGGTATTGATTAAATCTCAAACAGAACAATAGATGAAAACTTCCCAAACTAAAAAGAGACAAAACCAATACAAATAACAAGAAACACAGAGAACTTCAAACAGAGAGATTGGAAAAGAAATTCTCCATGCCACATCCATAGTTAAAAAATCTAGACACCCCAAAACAAGACAAAAATCCTTAAAGTCAACAAGGAGAAAAACAACAAGTGACCTATAAGGGGAAACTTATTACAACTGACTTCTCAGTTTCAACTGACTCTTCAGTTTCAAACTGTGAAAGCAAGAACGTGGAGCAAAGCATTCCCAGTTTAAAGGGACAATAGATGCCAAGCCCAGGGTTACTAATACCAGCAAAAATGTTGAATATATTTGTGAAGGAGAGGAGAAAAAATTTCCATGACCATAAACAAGATGGAAAGAATACATGTCCGGAAAACAACCCTTCAGAAGAATACTTTGAAACATTCAAAGAAAGAAGAAAGGAGCAACCATCCCACAGGCACCTAGTAAAGAGAAATCAATAAAAGCATAAAACTGCAGAAGTAGGAACTTAAAACCAAAAGCACAAATGGATAAACAAGGTGCAAAAGGAAGCACAAAACCTATCGTCATAACCTAAATTTAATGGGTTAAATTCCCCAATCAAAAGAACATTGACTGGAGTATTGTGAATAGGAAACAGAATCCATCGATAGCGGTCTGACAAGAACACATCTTAAACCTTCAGGACAAAGGCACCACCTTAAAGGAAAGGATGGAAAAAAAATTCCAAACAAATGGTAACCAAAAGAAAAGCAGGTGTTTGTTATTTAATATCAAGACAAAATAGACTTCAGAAAGTAAAGAAATCAGCAGCGACAAGAAAGCCCATACATTTTTATCAAGGAACAATGTCACCAAGAAGTATCACAATTAGTGAATATATGCACAAAACTCTGTCACCCAAACTCTGGTGCAAACCAAAGTTTATAAAGATAATTGCAGACACAAGTCACACACTAACCCCAGCACACTCATAGTAGGGACTTCAATACCCAGTGGGAAACACTGTGGACAGGTCAACAGGACAACGAATAAACAAAAACATTGAACGAAACCATAAAGTACACATGGCTCAAAGACCCTATGGAAATTCACACCCTAATCCAGAGATAAGCTTTCTAACACAGCAACCCATGGAAACATTACTCCAAAATTCGAACCAATACTGGAAGACCACGAGAAGAAACACTCCAAAATATAAAAAAAGATGTGAAATAATTTCATGCAGTCTATCAGACCCAGTGCATAAAGCTCAACATCAACACCAGATAAGCCCTACTGCCTCAAGAACATATGGAGACTAAACAACACACTCTTGAATAATGAATTGGCAAGGAAGAGAAAGAAAAAATAAAAGCATATCCTGAAATGAAATGACAATGACAAGACAACACAACAAAACCTATGGGAATCCTATGATAACTTAGTCCTAAGAGGGAAGTTTTATAGCCTGGGTGCCTGACATTAGAAAAAACAGAAAGATCACAAGTGAAGAATCTAACACGGCAGCTCAAAAGCACTTGAGAGCAACAACAGAATGAACCCTGAACACACACAGACAGAAAGAAATAACAAAATCAGAGCAAAGACATGAAAGAAACAAAGAAACAATACAAAAAAAAAATCAAGTGAATCAAAAGTTGGTTGTTTTTTTGTTTTTTTAAAGAATGGAAAAAAGATTAAGACAGAACTCTAGCCAGTTAACCAAAAAAAGAAAGGAACAACTCCAAATCAATACATAGCTGGATGAAAAGGGAGGTATGAAAACAGAAAAGGAAAAATACAGAAAATCATATGGGATACTTCAAAAACCTGATACTAGACTCACTAAGTTTGAAAACCTAGAGAAATGGATTGAAGATCTGAATCCTGGGAATCACCAAGCTCAACCAAGAAGAGATCGAGAGCTTGAAAAAACCCATAATACATGGAAGAAATGAAGATGTAATAAGAAGCCACACACCCCCCCCCCCCCCACCCCACCCCGCCCCCCCCACTCCCAACTAAAATGCCCGGCCCAGACGGTTCACAGCTAAAGAATTCTATAAACATTTCAAATACTACAGCCATTATTACTGACACTGTTTAGAAGGATACAATCAATAGAGGGAATTCTCCCAAATTCCTTCTAGAAGCCAGCATCACTCTATTACCAAAAAACAGGCAAAGATCACAACTAAAAAAGGAATTATAGACCTATCTCCATAATGAACACACGTTGCAAAATTCTAAACAGGATACGGGAAAATCGCATACAGACACACATCAAGAAGAGCACCCATCAGGACAAAGTTGGATTCAGACCAAGATGCAGGATGGTTTGACATATAAAATCAATAAGCAGCATCAAACACAGAATGGAGATGAAGAGGCAAAAACCACACCAATATCTCAATTGATGCGAAAAAAAAAGGCCTTTGAAAAATCCAGCATCCCTTCATGCTGTAAAGTCCTAGAAGGAATTGGACTGGAGGGGATCATTCCTCAATGTAGATCAAAGCCATATACCGGAAACCCCAGCCAATATCATGCTCTAAATGGGGAAAGATGGAACATTCCCTTTAAAAAAGGTAGAACTACGGCCAGGCTGCCCCCTCGTCACCACTCCTCTGCAATATAGTGGCTTGAAAACCTTGCCTAAGGGCAATAAGGCAAGAAAGAGGAAATTAAAGGAGTACTGATGGAAAAGAGGAGTCAAGCATCCCTATTTCCTGATGGAATATGATTGTGTGTACTTAAGGGATGCAAAAACGTCCACCGAAAACTCCTAGAAAAAAAAGAAACGGCAGAAATAGCAGAAAAAAAAAATTAACCAATAAAAAAAAAAGTCAATGCCTTTCTTTACACCAAGGAACAAGCAACGTGGAGAAAGAATCAAAGAGCCCTTCCACGTCACAAAGCCTCAAAAACAATAAAATACCTAGAAAAACATAACAAAAGAGACACACAAAGATACCCTAGCAACACAACAAAATTTTAAACCCTTACAAGAAGAAACTGAGGAAAGAATAGAAGATGGAAAAATCTCCCGTGCTCATTGATGGGCAAAATTACGTTTGTAAAAATGTCCATATTAATTCTCAAAACTCTTGTATAGATTTAATGCAATCCAAACAAAACAAAATCCCAAGATTTTCTTCACAAGCTTGGAAAAAGTCCTTAATGTCATTTGAAAAACAAAGACCCACATAGCAAAACAAGACCTGACTGAAAAGAGCTACACAGGGGAATCTCTATAACCGAACTCAAACTGTACTACAGGCTATAGTCATCAAAAACAGCCTGGTACTAGCACAAAAACAGACCTGTTGGACCCAATGGAAACAAACTGAAGATCAAACCTAGCACATACAATTCAGCAATCTCATATTTGAACAGGGGCCAAGAAGACACAATGAGAAAAGACAGCATCCTTCAGCAGAAGGGAGGTGTTGTTGGTCAAAACTGGATCCACCACTTAGATAGAATGAAATTAAACCCCCTACTTTGCACTGTACAAAAGTCAACTCCAGAATGGAGCAAAGACCTCACGTGAAACATCAAACGCTGAAGGCATAGAAAAAAAGTGGGCAACGACTATGAGACAAGGCATGGAAAAAGACTTCCTAAAGCAGACAGCACTTGCGCAAGAATAAGTCCAACAATTGACAAATGGGATCCCCATTAAACTCAAAACCTTTGTAACATCAAAAGAAACAATTAAGGAATTGAAGAGAGAATCCCACAGAGTGGGAGGAACCTTCACTGCAGACATAGGTCGACAAGCAATAAGTTCCAGAGTATACAAGCACTCAAACAGAGAAGAAAGAAACAAATGATCACGCAAAAGAATGGAGCAAAGATCCTGAATAGAAGACGTCACAGGAAAAGTAGGGATGGGGCCGAGGAACATCTTAAAGATGGTTCAACATTGCTAAGAATTAAGAAATCAAATTAGAAACCACTCCTGAGTATCGCTTACTCCAATAAGCACGGGGCTAGGATCAAGGATACGAATGATACCAAGTGCTGGGAGGAGGTTGTGGGGAAAGGGGAAAACACTCATCCGATGTGTGGGAATGTAAACATCATGTACAGCACTAGGGAAAGCAGTGTGGAGAAAATTAGAAGTACTCAGACAATGAGCTATCTTGCCTTTGACTCCAGTTAACCATCTCCTTAGGGTATAAGACTCAAGCTCTCTCTGCAAGAATACATGCACAGTTATGTTTATTCCAGCTCTGTTGACAATAGCAAAAACTGGAAACCCAGCTACGGTTGCCCCTCAACTGGATTAGGGGATAGAGAAATGTGGTACATGTATGACAATGAGTTCTATGCAGTTGGTAAAGAGGACAACATGCATGAAACTTTGCAGGTTAATGGATGAACTAGAAGACATCATGTTAAGTGAAGTAACACGTCCCAGAAAAACAAACAACAAATAGTGTCCCCTCATATGTGGATGCTAGCCAATAACCCAGTTATAAATATTCTCGTGAGAGGGATGCATATTAAAGAACAACAACAGAAGACTGCATCAGAAACTAGACTGAAATGGTGAATCGGGAAGGGGGCAAGGGGTGGGAGAAGAACTCAGGTGTATATTTCGATTAATGAATATTAATTGTACGTGAGTTCAACAAATATCCAGTTTTGTCCAGACACTGCCTACAGGGTCATGGTGTTGTTAGGACTTAGTAAAAGTAAATATGTGTAATATAAACACATTGGTTTAAAGGCTTCTGATAAACAGATAATGATCTGTAGTTAAATGTAGATATAATTCACTGTTGTCCACGTTTGTGTTTACATAAATATGGTATAAAATCATACACTTTATATCACACAAAAAAAGTTCTCTATATTTTTCTGTTGTACGTATACCTTGTAAGCTTCTCTTGTTTCTCTCTTAAGATGATTAAAGCAAAAAAATTAGTTTTTGCTCCCAAGGCTAATCACATACAGTCAACCAAACAGCAGGGTGAATTGTGCTGAAATCGGGCCTTGAAATCCACCCTATAAGGTATTATAGTACCAAAATGTCTTCGAGGAACTCATGGTAAAAACAAACCCTAAAAAAATGTGGGGGATACAGATAGAGATGAAACCATGTTGTCAAAAACCATGCAATTCAAATCTTAAAAAACAAACTAGGATGAAAACAAGTTTAAACAGGTAAATCTAACAAACCTTAACTAAAAAAAAGAAAAAAAAAAAATACAGCGTTGCATGGTAGGATGTACCAGAAAGTGACAACAGAAAGGTTGGCCCGCTGAACATGAAAGGAAGAAAAGCCTCAGAGTGCTACAAACATCAAACCCCTCTGTGGATCCTACTTGTAAAAAAAAAAAAAAAAAAACAAACTATTTGATATGAGTCTAATGAAACTTACCTTCTAGTTTCCACAAAAGGTTTGAATATGAGAGACTTTTTACCTCCCCCCCGCAAAAGAACAGGGAGAAATATGATGGTGATGAGGTCCTTCTCCAACTGTAAATTTGAGACAACCATTATAGAGGTAATCTCATAAAATCGGTAGAGCTGCCTCTTTAAAAATAATGACTAATAGACAAAGGAACTTTGAAAAGGATTATCCGCTATTCAGAACCAAATATAATTCTAAAGTCTTTAAGCTATGCACGTAAGCAAATATATTAATGCAGGAGCTCTGACATCAGCAATGGATTATTCTAACCAGGAGGTTGGCCAGGGGATCCAAGCCCCCCAAAAGGTAAAGGCTCCCTTGCTCTAAACTGGGATACCTGCCAGAAGAGAGGCGATGAAGGCCTGCTGTCAAAGACCTGACGTTAACCCCCACCACCACCCACACCCCCCCCAACACCCAAAAAAAAAAAAAAAAAAAAAAAAAAAAAAAATTTGTTAGGGGGGGGGGGGGGGGGGGGGGGGGGGGGGGGGTGGGTGGGGGGGTGGGGGGGGGGGGGGGGGGGGGGGGGGGGGGGGGGGGGGGGGGGGGGGGGGGGTGGGGGGGGGGGGGGGGGGGGGGGGGGGTGGGGGTGGGGGGGGGGGGGGGGGGGGGGGTGGGGGGGGGGGGGGGGGGGGGGGGGGGGGGGGGGGGGGGTGGGGGGGGGGGGGGGGGGTGGGGGGGGGTGTGTGGGGGGGGGGGGGGGTGGGGTGGGGGGTGGGGGGGGGGGGGGGGGGGGGGGGGGGGGGGGGGGGGGGGGGGGGGGGGGTGGGGGGGGGGGTGGGTGGGGGTGGGGGGGGGGGGGGTGGGGGGGGGGGTGGGGGGGGGGGGGGGGGGGGGGGGGGGGGGGGGGGGGGGGGGGGGGGGGGGGGGGGGGGGGGGGGGGGGGGGGGGGGGGGGGGGGGGGGGGGGGGGGGGGGGGGGGGGGGAGGGGGGGGGGGGGGGGGGGGGGTGGGGGGGGGGGGGGGGGGGGGGGGGGGGGAGGGGGGGGGGGGGGGGGAGGAAAAAACAAAAAAAAAAAAAAAAAAAAAAAAAAAAAAAAAAAAAAAAAAAAAAAAAAAAAAAAAAAAAAAAAAAAAAAAAAAAAAAAAAAAAAAAAAAAAAAAAAACAAAAAAAAAAAAATTTGTTTTTTTTGTGGTGTGGTTTGGGGAGGGTGGGGGTTGGGGGGGGTAAAAAAAAAACAAAAAACAAAAAAAAAAAAAAAAAAAAAAAAAAAAAAAAACAAAAAAAAAAAAAAAAAAAAAAAAAGAAAAAAAAAAAAAAAAAAAAGAAAAAAAAAAAACAACAAATTTTTTTTTTTTTTTGTTTTGTTTTTTTGTATTTTTTTTGTGTTTTTTTGTTTGGTTTTGTTTTTTGTGTGTTTTTTGTTTTTGTTTGTTTTTGTTGTTTGTGGGTTTGTTGTTGTTGTTAGTGGATGGGGGTGGGGGGGGGGTGTTGCTGGTGTTGGGGGGGTGGTGGGTGGGAGGTGGGTGAAGAAAGGGGTGGTGGGGGGGTTGGGGAACTGGGGGGGTGGGGGGGAAAGAAGGGTTTTTGGTGGGGGTTGGGGGGGTGTGGGGGGGGTGGTGGTGGTGTGTCTCTGGGTGGTGTGGGAAAATTAAAGACGGGGGGGTTGGGTTGTTATTCATAAAGCGGTTGTGGATAGTTGGGGGGGGTGGTGGGTGTTTGTTGTTTTGTGGTTTTTTTTTTTTTCCTGTTTTTATGTTTTGGTTTGTTTTTTGTGTGTTTGGGGTCGCCCGGTGGAAGTGTACAGATGGTCTCTGTAATACCAAAGAGTGTTACCAATGGCCACTAAACCAATAACACAAATATGGGTCTCCTTGAGTCCAAGCAAGACTCCTCCGGTCAGCACCAGCTACACTCACCTGCCTGTATACTGCTATTAGTTCTCTCCTTGAGGAATAACCCATGTCTGATGCCACAGCTTACATCCTCTTTTGGTTAGGAGATGTTTTGTAAGCCACAGAATACCCTGTTCATAGTTTAACAGAAAAAATATAATTCATGGATTAACAGACTATCCAAACATCTGTTTGTATACCAAAGTTACCTACATAACAATTAGTACTGTTTTAAATACATATATATCAAAGTGCTTGTGCTTCATTATAGGATTGAAAGGTTATTCCGTGGACACACTGTCAGCCCATGAAAGAAACAACCAGAATTGGCAGAGACCAAGACAAGCTCCAGAGAAAGTAGACTGTTTTGCTTCTCATCCACCTGCGCCCCCTTTCTAAGCTTAGGGGGAACAATCTGCGGAAGAGGGGGCAGGTAGAATGTAGGGCTGCGATTTGGGTGAATGGTGAAACTATAGCAGTATAGACTGGACACTCCCTGCCCTCTGTTTCAACTTGATTGAACATACAAGCCCCCCCCCACCCCCACTGGATGGTGGGACCCAGGGTCTGTGTGGGTTTGGGCACAACAGCCTGCAAATTGGTTTTACATGAAGGATGCTTGTACTCATAAATTATGACTTATTGTTAAAAAATGAAAAAAAAAATGAGAGAAAGATGCAGGACAGTTTTGGCAGAATGCATGATCTGGGATGGGGTGGGGTGGGGTGGGGGAAGGGAAAGGGAAATATGCCTCAACTGAATTGAAAAATGATCTATGAAATACACAAAGCATCAATAAAAAATGAAAATATAAAAAAAGAAAGTATAAAAAGTAAAAAAAGAATAAAACCCAAAAAGTGAAGGTTATATAAACAGAGAAACTATTGTAAAAGACATAAAATTAACAAGGAAAAAAGTCAGATTATCTCAAAGCTGGTACTGAGAAAATGGGTAATACAGAATTAATTTGCATAACAAGGCCTATTACTGAGGGGAGTAAAATCATACTTAACTATGAAAGACTAAAATATACAGAAATAAAATACACCTTATTATCCTATTTTGTTTCTTGTTTCTGTGATAACCACCATGACCAAATGAAACTTGAGAAGGAAAAGGTTGATTTGACTGATACTTCCATGTAACAGTTCTCTGAAGAAAGTCAGGACTCAAGGCAGGAATGTGGAAGCAGGAACTGAAGCAGACATAATGGAGGGATGCTGTTATTGGTTTGGTCCTCTGGCTTACTCAGTTACTATGCTGTATAGCAAGGCTCACCTGCCCAGGAATGACGCTACATCATTTAACAATTTAAAAAGTGCCCCACAGATATACCGACAGGCCAATCTCATGGAGGGAATTCCTAAACTGTAATTCTTCCTTCCAGGGGTCTCTAGCTTGTGCTAAGTTGCAAAAACTAACCAGCACAATATCAAGACAAATCAGTTTCTTGAGAGTGCAGGAGAGGTGATTATCAAAAAGACAGGCAGTGAGGCCAGTGGATGTTGGGTGAAACAGATTGCATAGAGCATGAGACTTGCTATAGCCTGGGACTCTTTTTTTGGAAATTTTGGTAAGTCATTTGACCTCTGCCATATTTTTCCCACACGTAAAATATAGACATTATACTAATGACTTTCTTTACAAGACTGTAGAGAGGATTAATTAGGTAATGTTCTCTATCAGCTTTGAAGACTAAAAGGCTCAAATGAGTGCTAAGTATAAATTACAAAACCAAAGAGATGCAGTCAGTAAACACAGAAATTAGAGAGATGAAAGAGAAAAATATAATAATGATGGTGAAGCCTCAGAGAACAGGGGAGCCTGAACGTGTTGGGGAAAACTGAACTTCTAACAAATCCATAATACCAAGTGCATTTAAATTATTTCACATGTGAGTTAATTTATGAAAGTATAGATTGTTTTACTGTTTGGGCTAAAACAAGCTGTGAACATTTTCTTTGTGAGGGCATGGAAGGCAACATAGTCATGATATTTATCACTTCCCAAGCTGTCTCATTCATTTTTGTCAAATTTGCTTTTAGATGCTGCATTCCTTTCCAACATGAGGGCTTTGTGATTCCACTTATCCCTTTCAAATACTCTAAATGTGTGATATTCACAAACTCAAACCAGAAGAAGATGGATGGAACTCAGTGACCGCAAAGGGCTCCAATGAACTGTGAAACAGGGAAATGAGGTAGGCTCTAGAAAGAAAAGATGGGATGGACTAAAACACTCTTACCAGTTACTATATTGAATTTTACACTATAATCTCAAACTAAATGGAAATTTCAAGGAGAAAAAAAAACCATGACTTAATGAGAAAGACAATAATAGTACTTTAAAATATTTTTTTTGCATGAGGGATTTAATTTATATCTGAGTTTGGAATAGAAACAGGGTATTTTATAGGGCATATCACATGTACCACAGGTACTTGAGTTTGTAAGCGAAGCCATTGACTAACCAGAGCTGACACTGGAAAGGCTAGCTTAGTGCACATCCTGGGGATGCTGTACTGAGCAGCAACAGTTGCCAGCAACTTTGTGAGTCCATGCTTTCAATTCCACAGAATCCTGCTTACTGCTTCTGTGATAGTTTCTTCTAACTTTCGTACACCAATATTTGATTCCTGGACCACACCTTCATGTTTCACCCTATCTTCTAAGTGAAACTTTGCATTGTATTTTCTATCCTGTCTTAATTATCCATGGTATGGTTTGGCACTGCAGTGCTATCCACTTTCTAATTTGCTTTTATCACAAATTACTTGCATGGAAAACATGATATGAAGAGCAATTACTTTATAATATTATGAAATAAAAAACAAGTACTGGACAAACCCCCTGAAACACAAAATAAAACCACAACTGAGGGATTATAAAATAATTGTATGGAATTCATTCTGAAAGGGAAAAGTACAAACTTTTTAATCTATTAGCAGAAACTGAAATATCCAATGAATTTAAAATCCCTCAAATAAAATCGTAAATGTACATTAAAATTATTGTTTGCTGTGATAATAAATTTTAGTTCAAATGTTTAGAACCACTTTTTCTGACATTTTTTTCTCTCATCTCTTAATTTTCCTCAATTGGCTCTATAGTTGTATATCATTCTACTTGAGCACAGTGCCAACTCTTATTTATATTTGTTTGGTGTGGAAATGAACACAATAGATTAAACTTGATAGAGAGCACAGGCCTGAACTCAGTGCCATGCAGGTAAGACAAGGCAAGACTGCTTTGACCCTTGGGGGCCTACCAACCACCCCCAGAACCTCCCAGCCAGCTCGGGTTCCAGAGAGCACCAAGGCATGGGTGCATATAGACAGACAGGGTCACAAGGTCACAGCAGGTTAATAGGGTACTGGCACCAAAGTAGCACCAGCAACCCCCCTTCCCCAAGCTGGTGGTGCTTTCGTGTGGACTATGTAGCAGGTAATTTTAGTGAATCTAGTCTGCACAGCCAACATTGAGGTACCAGAATCCAAAAGCACAAACAAACAAACATACAAACAAACAAAAAAACAAATCTACATGCCAAGGATACAACTTTAAAACAACATCCGAAAAATCAACATGGGAAAGACTCATAATAAATCCACACTGAACTCTACGAATATGATAGAAGATTCCTACAATGAAATGTCCCTGGAAGGAAACCAAGATACAGCCATTAGAAGAACAATTGTAGACATATTCAAAGATATCTAAGAATATAAAGAACAAATCAGTGAACTAAGAGGAGAAAAGGAAAAACCCAGGAAGGACTTAGCAGGAAAGAATGATAAAGATTGGAAAGAACTAGAGGGAGAGAAACACAAACTCTGAAAAGAACTAGAGGAAAAGAAACACAGTGTCTGAAAAGAACTAAAGGGAGAGAAAGACAAACTCTGTAAGGAAGTAGAAACACTGAAAATATCCTAAGCTGAAATGAACAAAGAAGGAAGGAGCTACAAGTAGAGAATGACAAGCTCCAAAAGGAAATGAAAATGCTAAAGAAATCACAGGAAGAAATGAAAAAGGAAATGGAATATTCATCCAATCAACAAGAAAGGATGGAAGAAAGCCTCGGAAGCAGAATGCATGAAGCACAAAATAGAATATCAGTCCTGCAGGACAACAGGAAACATCTAAGGTGCTCAAGGGAAAACTATGAAAAATTAAAACACACACACACACACACACACACACACACACACAC